>JAOPJM010001842.1:8669555-8685129 GCA_027124095.1 Muusoctopus leioderma
GAAGTTAAAATAAATGTAACAAGATGGTGTCCCTGCGATGCTTTTATTAGAATAAACTTACCAGGTAACTTTCTTATACCCAGTTGAATCCAATATATATATAAGACTTCTAGACACTTTATAATTACAGAAATATAACTGCAGACCATACATTAAAAAAAAAAGAAGATAATTATACAGACCAAAAGAGTTAGAAAAATGAAAGTGTAAAACTACATTAAAAACTAAATTTAGAAATTATACAAGAGATGAAATAAGAGGACAAGTGTAAATGATCAACTACTGGATTGACTTTACTTTTTTACACACACCAGCCAATAAACACCCTTTTCATCATTCATCATCATAAATCATGTTCTGGATTTAGATGAACTAGATCTTCATTTGTAGCTTATTTTATATAATATCTGAGGCATTTCCAACACAAATCCACTTTAAGAATACACAAGTATGAAAAGTTTATCAACCATTAAAATCTATTCTTTATAGCAGAGTATATCTTGGAACACTCTCTTCACTGAAGCAATTACATTGGAAAGGCCACTTTATGCCAGGGACCTTAGAGTCTATAAAATATTCTTCAACTAAAACCCTCAGACAATTATGAAAAATGTCAGTTTTGTGGGACATAACCTTCTGGTTGTCAGTATACAATACATATAAGAAGTTGACTGATAATTATTATCTACCCTTTATTCAGTTAACCAAGCAATTTAGTAAAACCTGTTAAAAGACCCATAATATCCACTTCAATATGAGGAAATTAAATAAGATTCTTTAAGACCTATCAACCATGTAAACAGTACAAGACTTCTATAAATTAAACAACAATATCCAGATTTCTCCATCTATGGAACTTAAAATAAAGAAGAGGAGCCTTACTAATTATTTTCTCCACCTCACGATTATTTTGTGAGCTTAAACAAATTCAGTCTTTCAAAATTTTAATAAGAATTAACTGGCTAATTAACTTTTTGAATTATTAGATAAAATAGTCTGTTACAACCAGAAAAGATTAGGGGTGATTATGTTACCATTGAATTTTAGTCTTTCCTACCATAACAGAAAAAGAAATACACTATGATATCTACAGAAAGCAACTATTAATTCCATTGGTGATGGGGTACTTATCACTTTTGATTGAGCTTACAGAGGAGTAAAGAGAAAGAAAAAAAACAGGGAAAAGCAGACTTACCTGTATATTTTAACATTTTAATAACTGATATATTTTGCATCGAAATGTTTTCCAGGTTTAGCACATTATAACAATGTGTCAAGCAACAAAAACCAACTGAGATTGAAAGTTACAATACCTTTTCTATGAAATTCCATATACTGACCATGTGTGATATTTGTTGTTGCTGTTGTTCCAATTATTTAAAGAGTTTTTAAAAATGGTACTCACCCCCAACCATTTTCAAAGACTTTGGATTCTGTAGCAAAACACGATTATCATAAGGTTAGAAAGCAGCCCATTAACTGGTAATCTCACGAAATACTTTCAGAATTAAAATAAATTAAATGATAATCTTACATCTATAATACCATTTGTAAAAAGAAAAAACTGTTTTTTACAATTACTATTTACTGAAATTATAGTAAACTTTTAAAATTCTGAAACAACTTTTCTAAATTAAACTTTTTTTAAAAATATTCCATGTAAAAAAAAATTTTTTTTCCAAGAGAAAAAGAAAATCGTTTCAGAGCAACAGAAGGACAAAGAAAGTGGAGGGAGTCACCAACTGTCCAACAGTGTGGAAAGTTGGGGGCAGGTTGAACCAGCCCAACAACATTTTGTTGTGACCTAGCCTACTTGCCTGCTAAACATGATAGACTGTCCATCATTGAAGCACCAGGCCACTCTCTCCCAAAACCTATGGAAGATAGGAGCAATGGATAAGTAGCTGGAAACTCCAGATGTCAGCTTCTTGATTTCTTTTCAACCAATTCACTCACTTTAAATAAAGGGGAGTGGAAAATACAAAAAGAAAAGAAAAAAAAAGAAAGAGAAAAACTTAGCATTTAGCTTTGCATTAGATAAATTTAAAGCCCTAATTTAATTTTCACGATGGATGAAAGAAAAAAAATCGAAATGTGTAGAACTATGTGGAAAGACCTCTTACAGAAGAACCTGCTTTTCAAATGAAAATGCAACATTAACATTATGTAACCTACTTACAAAATCTCTAAATCATCTTTAACCTCTTTCCATTATCCCATCTTTAACCTCTTTCAATTATCCAAACCAGAATGTTTCCTGCATAAAATTTAAAATTACATATTCAAATTCCTCTCAAACTATAGAGCTGCTAGATGTATGAAACTGAAAGTTAAAAAACTTATTTCATATAAGCCTTTGCTATCCAATTCAATTTATTCCACTAACCAAATGATTACAATAAATCTAGCCATCACAAAAGCTATTTATACATGTTACAACATTTTATCAAGAAAAATTGATTTGGATTCAAAAACAAAGATAATACTAAAGAAAGAAAAAAGAAAAAAAAATTTCTCCATTTCTCAAAACTTAAATTGTAACCACAAGTAGCTATGGAAACGTCAAATAATGATTTCAACCAAATAAGAACAAGGTCAACATCCTATATTTTAATTTTTGCAATACATTCATTTCTAAGGCTTATTTTACAAACTCTAAAGGAATGAATCAAATTTCTAGATACTGGCAAGATATGAACTTGAATTTGCAAAACAAAGATATTCTGTCTATCCAGCTTAGATACCAGCACTCATACAATATAGTTATGAATAATTTAAAATCAAAGATAAAATAATAAAAACCCAGGAAATTTTGAAATATCTTGAGCAGTTAGATGTTATAATTTACTTGAAGCATTACTGTTTTAAGTATAGAAATAGGAAGATAAGGCCATTTAACAATACACTTTGCATTGATTACCTTCTTGTTTCTATAGACACATAATGTATTGGTCATGGCAGAGGACATACAAGTTAAATTGTTCTTTCAAGATACATCTGCATGCAACTGGATATAAGATACCATTTTGAATGCTTTTGAGTAATATGAAACATCAAATTAATAAACATAAAATGGAGAATATATACAGCATCTATTGAAATCCAAGCACAAATCTTTGTACTGAAACATTGTCTAAGTAATTTAGCCAACAATGTTGTGTAAAGCAAAGGGAAATTTAACATTTGAAACTGAAAACCCAACGATTTACTTTCCTCCAAAATTCACTATTACTATGTGGTTGAGCCCTGCCGGCCTTCAGCAGATATAGATACATATGAAACACACACACACAAACATGTATATATTTTTGTGTTATAAAGTAGTTAGAAGAGGAGTGGCAGTAGGTGAATATTTGCAAGAAGGAAGGATTGTGTAGTGTTTAGAGAGGGTTCTGAGAGGTAAAACAGTAGAAGTGACTGTTGTAGTAGTGATAAAAGAAGCATAGTGAATCTGTAGCATGTTGGTGAGTAAATATTTGTCAATCAGCTGAATGACCTTCTCGGATATTTATTTGTGAGTAGTAGTATCAGCACCTAGTCCTTGGGATGAAATTTTGGTAATATTGTCTATGAGAGAGATCCAGGATTGTGAGGCCTAGCATAAGTAGTGACTTTAAGATTGTAATTGTGCACTGTTCATGTGTAGAAGGGGAGCAGTACAAGACTTCTTGATATGTGTAGTGTTTTTATTTGTTCATTTGAAAGAGATGAGCTTCTCTTTGAATAATGCTTACAAAGACTACTAATGCAAGCAGTGCAAGTCTGGCAGGGAGTGTCTTCTTTGTGTGTGAATTATAACTGTGTGGAGGTTCAAGGAAGAGTGAAGGTGATATCATCTGCATAGGAATGTGGGAAGACAGCTGAATCTTGGAGTACACTAGAGTTGAAAGATCAGAACCCCCATCAACACATGCTGTAGTGGTCTGACACCACTTCTAATCCAAAAGTAACAAAGACATATGTTCATGCATGTGCATATACATATGTATAAGTGTCATGTAAAATTACATATGTTTTCAGTGTTTGAGTTAGGATTGATTTCAGTCAACTTATTTTAATTTACTGTAGGCTGTTGCTGAAATCTGCCAATAGCTAAGTTCTTTGAATGCTTAGTTGGGGATGTCTATGTATATCAGTCTCAAATGAGTAAGGCTATACAGACAAGAGAAAATTGAATCAGTACTTATTTGAGCCTCAGTGCAAGCTCAGGTGGTTCATAAATAATAGACAACAATTTACTTGGTTGAGCAATATTCAAACCACAATGTCAAATGTTGAGCTAACTAGCTCTCCTCTATCTATACAATTCTTTCATTCAGAACCCCTACACTGGTCCAACATTGACAAAATTTCAGATTAAAATATTTCCTTTCAACCATTTTTTTTTAAGACTTTGAATATTTTAAATTTACAATCAGCTGGGGGATTGGTAGTTTGTATCCAAGGTCAAGACACCTGTCAATGATATCTCTCTCAACAGTCAAGCCCATCTAGCTCTAATGGTATAATCAGTGGCAGTATTTTGACCATTGACCAGTATTTCATTGGGTTGCTGTGCCGGGTTTAATTAATCTCGTGGGAAAGCCAGGTCATCCTCCTATCCATAGAGATATTTAGACTCAACTCATCTGCTTAACACTACAGAAACCAGAGATAAGTACCAGCCCTATGGATCCAGAGATGCAGAAAAGTATCACACACACTGTTAACATCAGTGAAGATTAGATGATCTCAGTTTGAACTACATTGATGTGATCAAATGCAATGGCAATGTTGCCATATCACTAATAGAAAAAGTTTTGTAATGGTTATAAGACACTATTTCAATGCACTATTTTTTCTCAATAGAACACAAAATCTTCTTAAAATTGTTAAATGTGAACAATACAGATCAAAACCATGTAGGCCTCTTCAGACGTACTCAAGCATTTTAAACATCTGTTATTGCAAGTACAATATAGGATAATTTTTCAGTGTTAGTGAAGTCCTAAAATTAGTCAGCTGTGAATAATCCTTATTCCACTCTACTTCACCATATTGAGTACTTTTTTTGCTAAACTACACCAATGCACCCACTGTGTGTACTTGATTCATTCATTAGTATTATACAGATATAAGCCTTATAAAATCTCATTACAAACGGTTAAGAAACCAAACTATTTTTAAAATAGAAGACAAAAAACAGACACAAAGCCAAAATCAAATTATATATCTATTATGAATCATAAAAAGAGAAAAGCAATATATTAATATTGTTCAAAGAATAAAATGGAATGTAACAAGAGGTCAGGTATTAGTAAATGCAAAATCTTGCAAAAGGTCAAGTAATAGTAACTGCTAAGATGGGAAAAAGAACAATAAGAGATTAAAAAAAATAGTAGTCACCAACTGACCTTCAGAAAGCCAGTTAGGGGCAGATAAAACCCAACAACAAGTCTACTTGCTGTGACCAACTTAAACAAAAAAATTTTTTCCAAAGTAAATCAAGTGCAACTTATGAAATAATAGACCATGTTATAGTGATTAAAATGATTTACCAATAGGCATGCAGAAAATTACAGAAAAAAAAAAAATGTGTATATATATATGTGTATAACTCAAGTTTAGAAAGAAAAGCGCACATCGCCAACATTTTGTTGGGGGCCATTGTAGCTAGCCCAACAGTAAGCTGCAGAAATAACATAGCAGTCTTACTGTGACATGCTGACTGACTTGCCTGCAAAATTCCTGTGAGTCCAAAGTCAGTGGTACCAAAATTTAGCCAGGTCACAAGCAAGCTCAGTCCCACCCATTGAACCCAAAGCCAAAATGGAAACCATGAACAGGCAGAAAATAAATTATTTCAGCCTTTTATAAAGAGAAGAAAAAAAGAAATATAAAATTTCAGATAAATCAACTGAATTGAAAATAAATTTTTTAAATGTTGAAAATGTTAAATCTGCAAGTTAAGCATATATAACATTAGCAAAGACTTTCATCAATAAACTTGAATTTATATATATATATATGTATATATATATATACATATACATATATAGATCTAGATCAAGTTTTTACTGCTGTGTCTGTATTGTTATATTTTTTACATTTTATATTATATTAAGGCATCATTTTGAGAGAAAACTACTTGTTATCAAGTTTTATTTTTGTCTAAATGTTTTCAAATTAATGAATAGTATATATAAACTTGTTAATTTTATAACTACAATAGCCTAATTGTCAATGAGCTACTACATATACACATATTGCAGCTCACTTGGTAGAGCATCAGACTTTTTCAATCTGAGGCTTGTAGTTTCAAGTCCTCTGCATGGCTGAAACCAGTAAAAGACTACAAGTGTGTGTGTGTGTGTTTGTGTATTTCAATTTTAAACAGCTACTGATCTTCTACAAGGTGCAAGTTAATAAAACACAAGCTTACATATCTAGAATGGTGCATCCATGATGCATTGCATCTTCATGTTAACTTAACAACACTTTGATCCTTGTCAAGCTGTGCATTTGCTGTCATGTTTACTACTATTATGACAGCTTTTGCTTTTCCTGAATTCCCTCGTCTATCCTCCTTTTATTTCTTCACATCCTCTAGATTCTATACTAAATACTTTCCAAAATCTTTCCTACCCAGAACTCTATCCCTGCCCATAATTTTTTTTTCATCAACAGACCTTCAGAAATTCAAAGCCAACATTAACTGTACTAACTTTACTTAATTATCCTAACTGAAAGTCTTGGAGGTTAGAAAAATGCTTAAAGGTACTACCTAAATAATAATATATAAAAAAAATATCTAGTTATAAAATTATCAAGCTTTCTTTCAAATTTACAAAAAGAAAAAAAAAAAAAGGTTGATGCTCCTAGAAAGTTCCATTAAGGATACTTTCTACCAGCTCTAGTAAGAAAATGACTTAAACCAATGAGAAATTATTTTTTTAAATGTTGGGAATTGAAAGGAAAAATCATAACAGTACACATATTGAAAACTTGTTCCTTAGAGTAATTTATTAGAAATTAAAATACCCCAAGTATACACAATGAGCTATACATTAAATAGGTGGGGTTAAAAATATCTTCATAAACACACTTACCAGATTCCAGAGTGCTCAATGGTAATTAAATGAATTTGAAAAAAAAATTCACCCCACCCCACCACATGTTACCCAATTTCTGACCAAATTCAAATTTTTTTCCACTCAAATGAACTATTGTGGTCAGAAACAAATGTTCATGTTTTATCTTTTTAAAATGAGGCAACTATTTCTTAGACCATTTACACAACATTAATGAATAACTAATTTTATCCAATTAATATGATGGAATCTGTACAAAGTATTTTGACAGTTGTGTTGTGGGTAGCAAATGCAAATTTGAAATGCTATATATTACACACAAGATTTGACAGATCAGAGTTTTATTTCAGAATTTCTTGAACATAATTTATAATTAACTGAAGGTTAGTCACAAGTTGCCGAGGTCAGAAAAAATGAAAAATTGCTATTCAACATTTTCCTAATTTGTAAAATTATATATTTTGAAATAATTGAATTCTATTACTTCTTATGTCAAATAAGGAAGTAAAAAAAAAGAAGTATGGGATCCCTTGACTTGTGAATTTTAATCTTAATCGGTTAATCTAAAGACAGCAATGAGAATGCAAAGATAACAATACTCTGCAACTAGGAATAAGTAGAGTGGGGCAAACAACACCTTTGCAAATAATTAGCCGAATAATTTAATAGCAGAGAGTGGAACTAATAGCACTATTGTTCGAGACAATGAGAAGTGGCAGCAGACAAAGAAAAGGACATTAGTGAAGTCTGAATAGACTAAAGGATTACGCTTACCTTGAGTTCAAGTGTTGGATAGGTAGTTTGGATAAGTTCCTCTTCTATCCCCTGACCTGCTTAATGTAGGTAACAATACCCATCAGGTTAATTATGTTTATGATCTAGTGAAAAGTCCTAATAGAAATATGGATATTTCTTACGACAGGCTTCTTAAAAATAGACATTTGTAAAGAAAAGAGATTGTTTCTTCAATTTTGTTTAATAGAAGTTGACTTTCAAAGGTATTTTTAAAAAAAAAATACATTTTTTTTTAGAGTGGACAGTCACAATATGATTGTGAAATGAAAACGAGGGCAAGGGAGCAGGAGGAATAGTTTAGCAGCTGAAGACTTGAGCTAACCAGCAAGAGCAGCAGTAAACTCAAGCTAAATAATAATACTAACAGTATCACAAGCTCAACAATACTGCTGTAATTGCCAGTCAGACTGTCACTGCTAGATAACTTAGTGATTCCCATGATAACAGTCATCAATAAGATGTACACACTAAGTTGGTGGCAGTAAAGAGAAATAGGAAGAAGAAATTGAAGGATAAAAATAAAAAAAAAAGAACAGCTCTAACATAACATTTAGAACCTCCCTGCTTGCTGTGGTGATTGTGTTGTCGTTGCTGGTTGATTCATCATGACACCACGTGTATATGGGTTGTAAGGAGCACGCATACCTATAGCTGGTGGTACAGTGGTTGGCATTCGAGTGAGAATTGGGCCTGAAATTGTCAAAAGTTTAAAATGAGGGGGGAAAAAACGGCTAAATTGTAAATTAAAAGCAGTCATTAATTTTTGGTGAAAATTATTTAAAAGCTGGTTAAAATCAAAGTAAATGTAATGTCAGTTTTCTATTTCTGGAATTCATTCTTTAAATCCATCATTATTCTCAATAGTAACAACTTCTAACAGTAAAATACTTGATACATCAAATATAATTAGTCTACTTTTTTACATTACTGCCATCTTTTATGAAGTTTGTTTTGTACCATAGACCATACATGGTATTAGTATTGACAGTTATACTGCACAATCTAGAATCTTGAGTTTTAATTTTTATTTTTGCGATATAGTCTCCCTTCCTCTTCTTTGCGTTTTAAGGCCATCTTCCCCGCTAAAGCAGGGGCTAGCCTTGTGGGCCCCATGACAAGCTTCTCCATTTTTCCCTATCGTCTGCATCTCCCCTCACCAACAACCTGGCTTTCATTTCCTCCTCCATCATCTTTAGCCATGTCCTTCTTGGTATTCCACTTCCTCAACTTCCTTCTACATTCATTTCCATCACTCCTCTCACCCAGTCACTTTCATCCTTCCTTAACATATGACCCAACCATCTCATTCTCTATAGAGTGGACTCAAAAAATCTAGATCTTTGATTTGTGATATATCATAACAACAATAAGATATTGAAACAAAAAGTGTCTTGTCTAAATATACAACAATACTTTTCACATATCTCATAATAGGCAGTGAGAAGAAATAGTGTCTATGTTACTGATGGCTGTTGTTAGGCCACAAGACAACCTTGATCAAGCAAACCTATTATCAAAAGCATTCCAGGCATGACTATCCCACCTGCTTAGGGGTATGTACATTATCTAATATGTCCTTTCTTATAATAAGGGTATGTGTTCAGAGAGATATAGCTACCAATTCTAGCAGGTGAAGCAACCATGTAGAGGCTCCCTCATAGACTCATCTATATGCTAGAGATTATAGTGTATTGGTGAATGAATCTTTGCCAATCAGCTGGATGGCCTATTTTGGATGCAGCATGTGTGTGTATGTAGCAGGTTATGATAAGTGAGCAATGCAATAATGTATCACACAAGATCAAAGTTCAAGAATTTTCTCGGTCTGAAAAGGAAGCATAGTCTTTGGGACACATCTTTGGCAAGGTTATCTTATGTATGAGATTGCCATAAAAAATTAGAGATTAAGGCGTAACATTTCTAACAAATTTAAGTTTTAACTGTGCGTTCATATATAGAGATGGTGTCTAGATAATGTTAGAGGAGACAAACATCCTCTAATGTCTCCATTAGAGGATGTTTCAGTCTCTGTTCATGGAAGCTATGCAAGTCTGGTCAGAGATGTCTAAGTTACCTGTCGATGACACCTGTGTGAAAAAGTTTGAGGATGTATGAAGAGTTGTATTATCTGTGTAGGAGTGTAACTTGCCAGCTTAAATACAGAAGGAGTTGACTATTTTCAATATTGACAGCCCTAGACAAGAAAACCCTGTGACAGACTTACTAACCAACTCTCTCCACTAGAACTGACACAAATGGTTTGCATGATTTCCATTCTAAATATGACATTAACTGACAGCATTGTATGCCAGATTCAATCATAAACTTCTATGAAACATAAACCTTATTGAGAGAATACTTCAGCAGCATAGTTTCAAGATTAGTAAAATGACTATAACATATGAAGTCAGAAAAATTTGTGATGACAGTTGCATGGAGTACTAAAGAAACACGGAATTTGTTTCAAATAATACAAGATCCAGATGTATATGGCCTTAAGACATCAAATTTCTTTAATATTTGATTTATTCTGAGTCAATGGCTAAAGATGATGACATGGCTAAAGATGATAGCAGTCTAAAATCTTTGATATCCACAAGTCAAGTTTCACTTGCACAGAGCAGCACACAAGACATGCAAACATTGTTGACATACTCTCTATCTGTCAGGCCAGTAGATTTTGAAACTTTTTCCAAGCAGACCAAGTTTTTTTTTTTGTTTCAAAGTATTCATAGTATTATTTTTGATACTTTATGTGGTTTTCATTCAAAGGGAGGTAAATACGAAGAATTAAGCAAAGGGTTAAAAGCAAAAAAAAAAATAAAAATATTAATACGAAAGTACTGACCAGAAAGCATTCCGGATGTCATCATACCCTGTACAGGCCGAGGTGACTGAGTGGCTTTTTTATACTTCGGTAGACTGGCACGTCTTTCTTCCTATAAAAGCAATAGTACACCATTTACTCCCAGAAATTAAACAAAATCAAACAAAAATGCAGTATTTCTTCAATTTCTAAATGATTGGGTCATACATTTCTGACTGGTGTGATGAAGTCAACTAAATAATTTACAGCAAGACGACTTTGGGAAAAATGAAGAAAAATGTAGTGCATCATTCACTTACTGATCAATTCCTCAGTGACGAAAGATGGCCACCTCAACCATTTGGTGATTTCTGGGACATTAGTAGTAATTTTCAAAGCAACATTACCTAGGATCTGTAACATTTTTTTTAAATCTAGGAGGATAACATCAGACAATAGACCTACATTCATGACACTAACAGACTTTTCAATTCAAATTTGCCAATTTACAAATATAACAAGAATGGAAAATGATCAACGACAAAGAATCACAATAAGGAATTAGTGAGGAAAGTTGAAATAGTTCCAACCGGAGATCAAGATGATATTATTGTGCTTTGGTGCTCACCATTAACAGCTTATACAGACATGAAGCCTCGGTTTCATAAATAATTTGGAAATGAAAGTTTATGACATCCATGCATTTTTTCAAAGGCACAAGTGACATGAGTGAAGTGGTTTTCAGAGTGAATACAAGTCACACATTTGGCTCCTAAGAATGTACCATTGCACCAACTAAATACGACATAGTGCCAGTTGCCAGTCGATAGTTTAGTGGGTTTTATCTCATCACATTGCTCTGCTGTGTCAATATGCAGCCAATATGCTTAAGTCTCAATAGCTGAGTTGAATTAGTTGTTTACAAGTAGGACAAGATGATACAACTAATTGCTGTAAGCAATGGGAACACTGTAAAACTGCCTATTGTGAGCATGCAGTGCTCAATTCAACTCCTCCAGTGAATAGAGCTTAGTGAGATGGGCATCACACTAACTGGTTTTTCAAAATCACCTTACATAAGCATGAAGCCGGAAGGTCTTAAAGAAGGGATAAAGTTAATTTGTGAAACTCACATCATTTTACAAGGGCATTAGTGAGTTTAGTGAAGTGAAACAGTTCCAAATGGGAATGAAAATCAGGTCACAGACTTGATTTGCCAAGAACTTACCGTCACACTACAATGCCCAACACACCACCACTACCTTAAGAAGAATAGCAAAATAAATTTAACATTTTTATATTCAGCATTCTCTTTTAAATCAGCTTTTTTTAATCCTATAACATTAATTTGAAGGGGGGGGGGATTAAATAAAATTTAATTCAAAATATATGCAAATGAAGAAATAAAAAAGAATTTAAAAGCAGAGGGGGTACTTTCCTTACATGTGTGTGTGTGTGTCAAATGACTCCTGCAGAAGGGGAAAACCAAAGACGTGAAAAGAAATGCTGAAGTATGATCTCAGGATGCCATACCTCGTGAAACAGATGACAAAGGACTATGACAAGTGGTGAGATACTGTGGTGGAACAGACACATCTAACCCATGCCAGTATGGAAAAGCAGATATACGATGCCGATTACACACACACACACACACATACAAAAACAAATCTAAATAAAACTTACCAATGATATATCTTCATCCGGATGCATCAGCTTTGAAGCTAACCCTGATGCTGATTCTGGTTTTCGGATAATAGGTGCTCCTGATATTGTGGCACTGGGGGAGATTGATGTAGTGACAGCAGCTGCTGAAGGAAATGTTGGTTTTATCTGTGCCATACCTTGAGTTATAGCTGTGGTTGGTTTGAAATCTGGTCCGACCGGTCGTGATGTGCTAGTCTGTGTCTGATTAAAAAACAAAAGTGAAATATTGGTCAACATTTATCTTCAAGTACCACACACACACATGAAATGACACCGGATCAAGACATATAAAGAGAGGCTGTAGTGTAGACATGTTCAACCCATGCTAGCATCGAAACACAGATATTAAATGGTGATCCTCAATTCAATATGAGTTTTCCATTGTCATGGGTTGGATGGGTCTGCCAATGGCCGAGATCGTCTAATCTTAATCTGTGTTTCCCCTAGCATCCCGAGATCCAACTCCACAACCTCTTCCCATTTTTTTGTTCGTCTTTCCCTATTTATTTGTACTATATTCTGGTACAAAAAATATAGTCAATTGCTTAACCGTGTGTATGTATCAATAGATGATCATACCTATTAACAATATCTATTTATCTCAATGGATCAGTGTGGGAGAAGACCTGCCCACCGGTGCAAGCATGGCAAAACGTTTGTTAGAATACTAGTGGTGGGGATGGAGGATGGGATGTATAATATAACATAAGGTATCTCACCCAGTATATTCCTATTAAGTTTTCAACTACTGCCCTATTTATTACCATTTCATTTATAACCCTCCTTCCATCCTATTTGAAGGCATGTGGCCTAGTGGTTAGGTGACTGGGCTCACGATCATGACATTGGTTTGATTCCCAAATTGGGTGACGCCTTGTGTCCTTGAGCAAGGCACTTTACTTCACATTACTCCAGTCCAATTAGTTGAAAAATGAGTACCAGTAACACTGCGATGGACTGGCGTCCCATTCAGGGGAAGTCTTGTTCTCAGTTGCTTAACGCTACGAAAACCAGGATAAGCTCTGGCTCTAATGGGCCCACAGGCTCAAGAAAGACTAACTAACCTATTCACTGTACCACACTGACTATGTAATGAGATGGCATTTGTTCTGACCATCCACCTTCACCCATTATTTAGCCTTGTACCTATTTTAGAAACATTATCACTCTACCTCTCTTTAGCCATGTAGCCTGTCCATGCTCAGTAACCCCACTACCACCCTCTATTGCTAACCATCATCCTCCTTTCCCATGTGACTCTTTAGTTGACGTTTACCACTATCATTTACCATCACCCATCTGTTGCTATCCATCATGTGCTCATGCTCTCTGACACATCTATACTACTAATACTGTTTTCTATTCAACCTTCTACCAACATCCAACATGTCACTATCAGTGTCTTTCTTCTATTACTCCCTCCCCTACCATCCTATCACTGCTTCCCCATCACACCCATACTCATTCTTCTCTTTCACTCTCTTGATCATCACTCCCCTTTTATTCATACTCTTGGTCACGTTTGCCTTCAAAGAATGGAGACTATGTAAAGTAGAGGACACTAGTGTTGGTGCCATGATAAAATGCACTCTTTATACTCTGTAAAGTGGTTGGTGAAAGGAAGGGTATCCAGCCATAGAAACTATGGCCAAAAATAGAACATACGAGCGAGATATGGTCCTCCAACCTATTTAGGAGGACAGTAACTCCAAATAAGAACTGACTCAAGACTGTAATGACCAGACAAATCCATGCCAGCATAGAAAGCAGACATAAAATGATGATGATGATGCATCAGCCTGGTCCTATTGCTGACAGCTAGATGAAATGTAGAATAAACCTCTCTGTAGACACAACTGATTGGAGATAAAGTATTCTCTGGCTCTGAAGAGATAGGTTAGTTTTGGGGATGAAGTTTTTGCTGTTATGGATCCAAGAGAGATAATAAGGCCTAGTGTTTGTAGCAACTTTGAGGGTTTTAATTGTGTGTTGTCCAAGAATAGAGAGGATGAAGTACAAGACCTGGTCATTGTTTAGAAATACCAACAAACAAACAAAAAAAAGGGAACAGAGCTTAGATAAAATTGACATTTGGCAAGCCATTTGTTGGTTTATAGTTCTGAGTTCACTTTCTTGCCAAATTTGATTTTGCTTTTTAACCTCTGGTTTGAAGTGAGGCATATTGCTGGAACAAGGAGTCAAAAGCTACACCATTGATGTTTAACCATGAGGCTTTTGATGTTCAGCTGCAGTGGCTTTTTGCAGCGAATTTTTATCATTTAACCAGCATTATAGCTGTGACCATCTTGTCTTCAGTCATGGCATATTATATCTAGGACTGAGTTATCCAGTACATTTATCCATTCTTTAAGACGAGAGATTTGGTTACTATTTCTAGCAGACTGAGCAACTACGCACAAGTTTTCTCAGGTTTGCACGATCAGGGCCGATCAGAGGCTACATAACAAAATCATGCAATCAACAGAACTAGCTCAGAATACATAGCAGAGGCAAACAAAGGAAGATCTGAGAAGAAGCAGACAAAGGAAACATGAGAACATTAGCTATGTCAGTAAAGATGTCACAGACACAAGTTACAGGGAAGGCTAATGTGCTGCAAACCTACCCAACCGTTGGATGTATGTAAAACCAATAATGATGATAATTTTTGTATAATAGAAAGTATTTGTAATTTATCGGTAGAATGACAAGTCAAACATGCTCTTATATGACGTGTTGAATACAAACTTTAGAACAATCTATATGAAACGTAGCATACCTGTCCAGCTGCAGCAGCTGGAAAAAGAGGTTTTGCTGGTGCATTCTGTGTTGAAGTTATAGACTGTGAGGAAATTGGAGGTCTTGGTACTTGAGGCATCATTCCTCGTGGAGGACCAGCCATTATTGGCATACCAGGACCATTGTTTGGATGCATTCTGGAAATAAAGAAACGAACAATTAAAATAATAAATTTGAATAGTGCATTCTTTAAAAATACCCTGTACAATTTGATGTTTTCATAAAAATATAATTGCTTATCTGAAACAGTATTTACTGGAGACAGTCAATATTAACATATTAACCCTTTCGTTACTATATTTCTAACCGAAAAACACCACCCCCCTATGTGTTTCAATTAAATTCTAAAATTATCAAGAATTTAGACTGGTTTTGTAAAACAGCTATAACTTTTTTA
>JAOPJM010001842.1:8736144-8752263 GCA_027124095.1 Muusoctopus leioderma
TAAAAATTCTGCCTCAATAACTCTCTCCGTCCAACCCATGCTAGCATGGAAAAACGGACGTAAAAAGCGATGATGACTTCTACAATAAAATAACAGAAAAGTTTCAAAACAGAAAAACGATATGTAAATTACTTTAGCCATAGTTTCTAAGTGTTCATTAACAATGAAATCACCACTCTTCAATCGTCTGCTGCATTCATCCCGCCAGTGTCTCCATTTCATTTCAAATTCTGGTAGAGATCTACCTTGGGATAAGAAATTCTGAAAATAAAAAATTTCTTTCTGTATTTTAAAAAAAATCTGTTTAATTTTTTTTAAATATTTTTTTATTGAACACTGTGTGCAAACAAACAGAACAGATAGAACAATAGAATGGAAATTTTCATTTTTTTTTTTTTTTTTGAAGCTTGGAAGAATCAATTATCAGTCATTGACAAATTTGATTGATCACCTTTTTAATGATTTATGATGATTTTCTGATTTTAATTTCTATAATGAAATGTGTAAAATATAATGTTTATCGAGTCAAATGAACTTCAGTATTTTAATAAAACAATTTAAATTAAACACCATTAGTAATTAATGCTGCTATGAATTTTCTGAATAACTTTTGAAACATATATAAAAATTCCTTCAGATATTTGATATATATTGGTGAGGGTAGATTCATCTAAACAAAAAGCTGAGATATTTTAGTAAAGGAAACCTATAGACAAAAAACAAAAACATTTGTAGCAGGAAAAGAAACTTACAGCCAACTGAGGCATCTTACGCATTAACTCTTCCAAACTGGCGAAGCTATCCATGTGACATGATGGATGAAGCAAAAACAACTGTCGTGCCTCATCAACACTTCCTTGTAGCAATAACCGATAAATCTGAAAATACAAGTAGAAGAAAATTTATTAAACTAACTTTTTTAAAGGAAAGATTGTCTCCAGAATATGAAGTTTCCGTAATTTTTATTTCAATAAAACATAATTCAGACTTTTCCAGTCATTATGTTTAATCATTGGAACCATTCCCTACAATTATAATGTCATAACCTGTGCTGGCTTGCAGTATGGCAGAGCACCATTCCTCCTGATCCTATGTCATCTTTTCTGTGAGGCTCAATGGCCTAGAATCTGACCTCACCATTCGTTCCCATGTCTTCCTCGCACTGACCTGAGATCTAACCTCACCACTATAATATGGTTTGTTTGCTTCAATCCAAACAATCTGCCTGTTTATTTGGTTTAAGTTCAGTGACAATAGTATTAAGTGGAACAGAGAGCTCTCTAGTTGCTGGTATCATCTGAAATTTCACCTCTAGTTAGCTTGTATTATAAACAGTAGACAAGTGATTAAGTAAAGCTAATTAGTAGAAGCCATGGAAAGCACTGACATCTTTGATCTGCTGGTGCAATAGTAGCATCAGCTGTGGAGAGTTAGCTACTGACCAACTTACCTTTCAACCAGTCAAGTTCACTCAATGTAAACCTTGCTACAGCTGAAGGCCTACTAAAGTACGGACCACCTCAATCTTCTCTTGTAGAACCAGCATCAGCAACTACCAGTTAACTGCTGGTAGTTGCTGTTGCTGGTAAATAATGATGCCGGCTTCTCGGTGGTAGCACTACTGGTCTTTCAGCAGGCCCACTTTATGGAAACATTATAACAACAATAATTAGGTTGAGTCATCTTTTCAGAGTCAGTAACAGACTAGTGAACCACCACACTGGCATATGAACTTATCACTGAAATGTCAAGACATCACAGGACCATGCACTCAGTAAGAGCAATGAGCAGTGTGTAGAAAGGACAGACGCATGACCAACACTTAGCAAGAAACGCATAATTTTAATTTTCAACACTTATTAACCTTGTCGCTCAGTGCACTTGTTTAACACTATATTTCAATCAGTTCAATCTCATATCAGCTTCAGATGCTCTATTCTTATATATATATTTTCCCCTCGGCTAGATTTGAGTGTAGAATCTTTGTTTCGCCATCACTTTTCCACAGTCCCAGCAGCAAAATGGTAAAGAACATTGAAAACCTACATTAGAAATATAGGTTGAGTTCAAACTCAGCCTAGGAAAATGTATATATATATATATATAGGAACAAGGCACCAGAAGACAACTGGATATTGGACTAGTCAAAACAGTGTTAACAGTATGACAAACTTAAATTATTATTACAATAACTATCTCAGAAATTTAAACAAATAATTACTTACACCTACATACACTCAGTATCCACAAATGTAAACAGACAAGAATACTCACAGCTTCCCAGAAACGTGGATGGTTCTCAGGTTTTTCATCCTGTATTATTTCTGTAGCCAACTGGTTCCCTTCTGTGAAATGCCACCTTATCCATCCTCTTAGCTGTCGTATAGGTGCAGCACCTGAACAATTACACACACACAACACACTTAAGATTCATGCAGTGCTAGAATAAGTTGGATACTTCTGCTCAGTTGCTTAAAGAGTTAAGAACATTAACAACATATGTGAATTGAAATTAAAATACTTTTAATTCCAACTGCATTAAATTATAGAGATGAGCAAATTACCTGGCGTTTTGTCAATGTAGAGAATTTCACAGAGACTCCAAATCAATTCAATCAGATGGAAGATCTGCTGTTGATCTTCTAAGTGGGCTTTCATTTCCTCATCCATCATCTTTTCTGAAACATTGAGTGACAACCATCATTAGCAATAAGTTAAAATGTGTTAACCTTTTAATGAAATCCCCTACAAGTGTTGGGGGAAATACAGCTGATACTTCGTTCTACCTTGGATAGCTTTAATACAGTGTTTCTAAACTTGTGGAGGGAAGAATACACCTAACACATTCAGAAACACTACGTTAATCGGTTGTCAGACAAATCTATGTTGGTATAGGAAGGGCACTGATCTATTGCAAGTTTCCAGTCCTTGTACCTATTGTTCAGCTTGATAAACCAGTAAAATTCAATGTCTTTTTCCTAGACACACAATGAAACGGCTGAAGAGAATTTGATACTGAACTCACAACACAAGAGCTGGTAGTTTCCATCTCCCAGTTTCTACTTACAAGGTATTGGCCAACCCGGGGCTATAGTAGAAGACAGTTGCCCTAGATGGTATGCAATGGGATTGAACCCGACCACATGGTTGTGAAGCAAAATTCTTAACAACACAGCCATGGCATGAAGTAAATTGGCAAGTCTACCTATGGCTAGCCCATCTTTGTGGGGCCGTTGACCAATGATTTGAAAATTTATAACATGCGGTCCCTATAATAAAGATGATATGCAGTAGGGAAGTTTGTTGAGGAAGATTTGGTTGCAACATTGAGCAAGGAGCGTGTTCATGCAAATATCAAAAGTTGCAGACCCATCCATCCAAACAATTATAACAAATTTAAAAAGAAGCAAACATATATAATCATATATGTAGACTGATTGATTAATGATTTAATATAATTTATAATGAAGTAACATTCCTTAATACATTAGGGTGTTAGGGCACCATTGATAACTTAGTCTTTATCATGTGATGTAAGGACGGCACATGTAATGCAGTTCTGATTCCTGGTTGAACCATTGTACTTAAATAATTTGAAGAGAGTTGGGTTCTGCTGGGCTAACTTGCCCACGACACACTGCATGCAGATGAAGCCTTTGGTGGTGACCCAACAGCTCATTAAAGGTTACTAAATGCTTTAATTTCATTTCAAAGGAAGATACACTGAACTAGTTTCCTGTGCCATCCTTAGGTCTATGAGAAAATTTTAGTTCAACACTGTAAGCTAATAAAACACTTGTTATTTATACATTGCTCCCACTAATTACAGCAATAAACTGTATTTCTCCTTGGATACTACACATAATTAGATGGAGCCGAGTAATTGTAAATTAATCATTATTGCTAGGGATGAAGTGTTGCACTGGTAAAAAGATATGTGATGTTGACTCTAAATTAATAAAAACCAAATCTCAATAATATGAAGATAAAATTGAATGGAAAAAAAGAAAAACAATTATATAAATACAATTTCTTTTTTTTAATGTCATCAAACTTACCAGATTCATACTGTAAAGTCCAGCAACAACCTTTCACAACAGATCGATAATGACGACTGGCTTTTATTAAGCTGAAAATATATAAATAATTCAATAAATGAAATGCATAGATACAACAAATATATAAAATGCACTGTTTGTCTATCTCTATATTCGTGTAAAACTTCCAGCACAAAGTTGCACTTCATCACTATATAGCAAGTGTTGAGCTAAAACTCCTGACTGGACAAGGTACTGGATTACAAATTTATATGTTCTCAGTTCAAATCCACTGCTAGTGTGTCATTGTACACCTAATTCAATATGCCTCAGTTCACCTATCATTAGGAGTAGGTACCATGGCATCCTATGTAGCAGGAGATTATGATATTACAATATTCATTTCTATATTTCAGCCAGTGAGGTTAAGAAGTTTGCTTCGTAACCATGTGGTTCCGGGATCTGTCCCACTGCGTGGCACCTTGGGCAAGTGTCTTCTACTATAGCCACGGGCTGACCAATGCCGTGTGAGTGAAACTAGTAGATGGAAACTGAGCGGAAGCCCATTGTTTATATATATATATATATATGTGTGTGTGTGTGTGTGCATGAGTGTGAAGTCTTCATTGTTGACATTGCTTAGGCTATCGGTGCATGTTGTTTACGTCCCACAGCTTAGCAGTTCAATAGGTGAAGATTGGTGGAAAAACTACCTAACTTAAAAAATAAGGTTTGGTGACAGGAAGGACATCCAGCAGTAGAATACTGTTCCAAAACAATTTCTTCCAACACATGCCAGCATGGAAAAGTGGATGTAAAAATGATGATGATGATTTTCTTATATCATATACTGCTTATATATCTTTATGTTAATTCTGCCTCTGCAGAAACAAGGTTCAGAAGCCAAAGAGTATTTTCGGTTGTGTACTACTATAAAGCATGGCTGCTATTGGACAGACATGGATTAAAAATGTTCAGCTATTTGATGTGGCTTATTGTCACAATCTACTAATTTTAATTTATGTTGGCAGAGCACTGCAGAATGCCAATTGTCAACCTTTCTTCTAAATACATCATTACATTATTCCAATATATCATAGAGATCATGTTTTGATGAAGCTAATCCTTAACTCTTAAACATCCCACAGGGATTTCATGATATCTTACACAAAGGCCTTAAGTTTTAGTGAAAAGAAATCATATATAGTCAATTTGGTGTAAAATAAAAAGCAAAACAACATGCAAGAACATTCAACTGCACATAACACAGAATGACCAGCTTTAACCCTTTCGTTACCGTATTTCTAATGAAATACATAGCCTACAATTTTTCAATTAAGTTCGAAAATAATCAAGAATTAGTAAAATACCTAACTTTCTTGTTGAGTTGGTGTTTGGAACCTAACTTAATAAAATTTCTTACATAAAAATAATATTATCAAAGGTTTAAATTTAAATATGAGCACTTTAAAGCAAATGCTTTTTATTACAGAACCAAAGGCGGTTTCAGGCGGTTTGGTATCAAAAGAGTTAAATAGGTAGGATTTAGTTCTCGGTTAGTAAAAAATAGACAAAATTGAATATAGTAACTTACTAAGCTTTTAACTCGGAATCGGTCAACTTCTCAGCTTGTTGTTGCAGGGACACAAATATATCTAAAAACAGTTTCAAATAGTGTTATACAACAGATGAATAAAAATTATGTCAGTTTCTGGTAAACATTTAGTATCACTGGCAAAAGCTAAGCAAATCAGTTACTATAGTTACAAATATTGGTTTATTTTGACTAAAACACAAAGCCCTATGTTTTAAGGGAGGAGAAATGGGACAAAGTGATGTTCATGCTGTACCCAAGGGTATCAATGGCATAAACAAAGCAAAATGGCTTCAACCAGGTGCTGAAACTGTGTTGTGGTCACACTCATATGACAAACATTAACAACCAAATAACCAGTGATACCAACAGCTATGGGCACGTTTTGATCTTGATAGGGTTTATAGTGCAGAGGTAAATGCTTGACAAACCAAGTCAACATCTCATTTTTTATTACCATCTGAAACTGACCCATTTAGTACAGTATTAGAGAAACATGAATGCCACAACTTTGCCAAATATTTTTCTTCAGTTTTAGATCTATGTTTCCATGCTTATATGGATGGGAAGGAATATGGTGTTTTTGGTTGAAGCAACTGTTTTTACAGATGAACACCCTTCCTAACACTAACCACGCACAACAACTAGAAGTGGGACAGTGTTTTCTTTTTTGTCAGTCATGTAAAGTGGACCAAGTAAAGTTGTGTCTTGCCCAGGTTCCCTACACAATATACCATAGTAAGATTTGAACTTATGACCAAGTGGTCAGTATACCACCTTAACTTCTCGGCCATTATGCCCGACGGTTTATCTAAATAACTTCCTTAAAAATCTGTAGCATCATCATTATAATTGATTTTTCTTGACTAAAAACAATAGCCCTACATTTTAGAGTACAGGGAATGGGGAGTTGTAATATTTGTCTTTCCTAAAAATATTACTAGCATAGATGAAGTACACTGCTTTCATCTGGGAATCAACTTGCAGGCAGCTTAACTTTTATTCTATGGCCCTCAACATCAGTGTAATTAATTCCAGGAAAACTTCTTTTTGGGGGGTCAAGCTGCTGTTAAAATTATGATATTGTGATGTTTTCCCTCATTTTGGTAACTAGAAATGAGATCATGTGATTTCCTGACAATGTATTTCTGTACCCACCTATATACATACCTTCCAACCACACACACTATATTAGTAGCAATGGTTACTAATGTAAACAAAATTGTCAAGTGGACAACTGCCACAACACCATGCATGTATAATATTAAAACCCACGTCATTATAAAAACTCAAAGAATCATAAACCTTGTTACCCCTGATAAATCTAATGTTACTTAGCAAACATAGAAAGTACTTAATAGGCTATGCTTTTGCAATTTCCATTTGTATTGAAAATTGAGATCAAACAAGATTTTATACTTTTGCTCAAGGTAAATATTCAAACTCAATCTGGACAGACATCAATAAATAACATATCCATGAAGGGGCAACCTTCGTGGGCCATTTCTGGGTATTTTACTGACATTAATGTTCACACTACCTTCATTGCTGTTGAGTAACTTTGGTCAGCTCTGTCTAAGGCATGAAGGTAGCAAACTGAACACCTTGCAACAACCCACATGTGCTGCACTCTTTTTACACTATGTTTCAGTCTGGTCTGTGACCACACTGTATGCTCTATGCAGAGGTTAGCTATGTGGGGATGCAGCAAGAGCATCCTGAAGCTGTGTTGCTCTCCAGTCAAACTATAAATGAGTGAAGACTCTAGTAGTGGAGGTAGCAGCAGTGACATGAAAAGTGAACTCAAATAAAACTTCAAAAACACTTATAGCAATACTTACTATGGGACTCATTTACAAGACGTCGCATTATTGGTGCCTCCATTTCTTTTTCCCATTTGACTTCATGTAAGCCACCGCCAGCATGTAAATTCCTGTTTATGTGATCTGCAACAATACCAAAACATAAGAATAACAAGTGATGATATGTGGTGTAAAAATGTAATTGTCTCTTAAACCTGAAAGAACTTTTAAGGTCCGGTGCTTAGCTCCAGTTCCTTGGCATTAAGTGGATAGGAGATAACCCCCACATTTACCCTGAATAGGATGCAAAGTTATTTCACAATCAAGAGATTGATATTAGAAAAAAGCTTCCTACTAGAAAACACTCATTGTAAAAACTTGCACAAATATCTAAGTTGGCAGAACACTTATAACCTAATTCTTGCTTGAAATAAATGAATGTAAAATCATTTCCATTGAAACATTTCTGCATTCTCATACAGAATCAAGAATATCTAGAAACAAAAACACAAGCTTATCTGATCTGGTTGGATGAATAACACACTGACAACACACTCTTAAACCAACAATCTAATCACTTATAGATTCAGCCTATTCACCTTCATTTGTATTTTTATAAATGTATTATCTCCTCTCTAAGAGTATGGTTGGCCAAATCAGTAAGTAGTAGACAACCAAACTGAAGGTCAGTAGTTCACATCCTGGCACCAAACTTTGTCAAGAGCCTGGGTCAATCTTGCTGAAAATAGGTATAATTCCCTATTACCGATTCATTTGCTTGCAGTCCTAAGTTCAATTTCTACCATGGGAAACGTTACCTCCTATTTGTGGTGGGAAAGATCTGTCTCTTATCCACTTAACTCCATAGAAACAAGAGGCAAATAATCGCCAGTGGATGTGAAAGTCCATGAATTGATTTTTAAAAATGTCTGTAGAAAAGTTTCAACAAAATCTCTCACTTTATTATCCAAGCAGGTTAAATGGTTTACTTCACATTTTCTTTTAGTTTACCGTATATACTCATGTATAAGTCGCACCCCTTCCCCTTTTACATGCAAGATTCTTGGCTCAGTACTTGACTCGCATATAAGTCACAGGCTGTGTTTATCAATACTTCTTACATGTGTTTGGATGAAATTTCCATTAAAATATTCAAAACTAAACATTATATTTCCCCACTGTAATATATATAATAAAATGGTTAAGTCCTATTTTTGTGTTAGGTTGAAACAAAAGTAAAATTATGAGACAGAAAATGAAAAAATCAAAATGGAAACAACGAAATGTACTTAGTTTCTGTAAATACGCTACTACAAGAATCAGGAACTTAATGAATTTTAAATGAATTGTATATTTTCATTTGAAGATATTCAGTACATACAATTTCCATCATATTCTGCAATATCTGTTTTCATATTTTAAGTAAAATTTTCAGAAACCATACATACGTACATGCATACAGAACCTTAGTTCATTTCATCAATTGCATTTCAGTTTTTAATTTTTTGTCTTAAAATTTTACTTTCATCTCTATCTGACACAAAAATAGGACCCAACTTAATAAAACTAGATGTAAACAAATCCTTTCATAGCTCTCTACAAGAGCATGGTAACATTCAACTGGTTTACCATCTTGTCAATAATGGATTCTAAGAGTTTGTTTACCTACAGTAAATTATGAAATTCAGAAATTATCATTATATTTTGGTTATTGACAAGTAAAGAAATGATTAGAATGTGCGGTACTTCTGCATTAACGGGTCGCCACTGAAAGTTGCGCAGGAAAAGGGGCTAACTGCTATGATATCCGGTTGGATACAGGAAAGGGGGCTAACTTTTTACAAATATTGTGATACCGCTGTCGACTGGAACAATTACTTAAGAGAAGTGTGCATTTCAGCACTACTAAGACGGCCCAGTCAAAAGATCGGCGGCGAAGGCTTAATCGTCGAAGTTGACGAAAGCCTTTTTACGAGGCGAAAAAGCAACGCCGGACGCATTCTACCACAACAGTGGATATTCGGTGGTATATGCAGGGAGACAAAACAATCGTTCGTCGAAATGGTTCCCGACAGGACGATGAGTACGATAACCGAAGCCATAAAAAATAATATCGAAGAGGGATCAGTACTGTACTCTGATTCATGGCGATCCTATTGTACCACCGAACTCAATGCAGCTGGGTTCGAACATTTCAAAGTGAACCACAGGTATCACTTTGTTGACCCAGCAACCGGAGTACATACTCAACATATAGAACGGTTATGGGGAAGTGCTAAATGGCGAAATAAACGCCACCGAGGTACAGCTAGACACCATATGGAGTCCTATTTAGCAGAGTTCCAATGGCGTCAGAGTGTCAGGGAAGACGCTTTCATTGAGATATTGGAAGAAATAAAAAACTTCTGACAATAATATCAGTCATTTTATTTATCATTTATTGGAAGATATAAAAAAACTTCGGACAGACAATAATATCAGTTTATCATTTAAAATCATTATAAGTTATCCCCCTTTCCTGCGCAGCTTTTACCATTTTTGTTTCAGTGGCCACCCGTTAATGCATAAGTACCATACAATTTCACTCAATCACTATAAATAGAGATATATATGAATTTATACACACAACTTTAAACATAACTTACACTCAGCCAAACATCATAGCCAAACATCATAGCCAAACATAACTTACATCATAGCCAAAGCTATGATGATCTGGATTTATACCTTTGGGGAAAGACATGAATGTCACAAGATCTCCTTTCCCTTCATCTATATAACAAATTGGAGGCATGTACCAAGTAAAACAAATTGTGTGTGTGGGGGGGGTCTATACAGAGAGAAAAGAAGAAGAGAGAAGGGTTATATGTCAAGTCTCCAATTTTTTTAAGAGGTAATCCCATTTCTAAGGTAGTCACCTGCTTATCTTTAACACTATAGCTCATCTATTGTAGAATAAAAAATATGACAGTAATAATCATTATTAACCCACTGCTGAATATATATTCTAATAGCTTTCTAAACTTTTATAAAAACCTTAAATTCATTCATTCTATTTTATTTCATTAACAGATAAAAAAAAAAATTTAAATTTTTAGAGTAGCAGTAAAGGTTATGGATAAGGATTGATAAAATACAATAAATTGGAAAGAAACAAATTCATTAAAGGAGCACAAGGGCCTATGGGGTGCTTTGATAATGAATGCAAGAATTCTATTACACGAGTTCAGAAAATAAACATCGTTTAGAAATCAAATTTTAAAATTTTAGAGTTTCATTAAAGAAAACACAAATACAGTGACATCTTTCTTACATAGTCATAAATCTTCACATTTATTTGAAAAATAAAAAGATAAATGTATTGCATTATATTCATTCTTTCCTCAAGTGCATTAGAAAGTGAAATAGCTACAATTGAGAATTGATAGCCAACAATTGAATGAGATGTTGACAAAAAAATTACTTGTAACATACAAGAACATGAAATGTAAAGTTCCTATCAAATGTTTTGAATATCCTCAACCCTGGTCTAAATGTTTTCATCAGAGTGAATTTGGTTATAGGTACACAAGGGACAAGTTACAGTGTTAGAAAATAGCTTTTATATTATCTACATAAAATCTAACACTGTGTTGGATTTGTTTTTTCTTCTTTTATGACTGAAACTAAAAGCATAAAAATAGGTTGTAGGGAAAACAAAATCAACAAAATCAGTTACAAAAAAATATACACATATATACACCACACACACACGAGTATGAGAGAAAATTAACAGACAAGAGAGTAAGATGACAGCACTGATTCATACAATGGCTAGTGATATTCTTCCAAGGAGCTATGTGCCTTCTTGCCATTCCCCAGTTGTCTCAATAAGTTTTAAACTAAAGTCAGATACAAACGATTGTTAGGGCCACAAACACCAGTGGTTTCAAAAGCAATTGGTTGAAAAATATAATTAGTAGATAACATTGAATATTTAAAAATCGTTATTTAATCTTCCGATAAAGCAGTAGAACCCGCAAGAACAGTGCAAATAAGGACATGACTTGTGGCAAAAGAATCCACCACAGTGGCATATCCCAGAGTAGACAATGTCCTCTATCCCAAGCACATACAGCCATACCATTTGGTCTTTTGTCATCAGTATGAGACAAACCAACTTGTTCTAGAATAGATGGAATATTGACTGAGGCAAACAAACGCCCACTTCATTACCCTGTTGATCTCCGTTTAAGTGGAAGGTAAGTCCATGTAATCCTAAACAATCCATGGACCTTCCACAATGACATTTGCATGGAGCACAGATATCAGCATCCATTCTCAATGGCACTGCTATTCGTAATTCATCACCACTTAGTAAATTGTCAACGTTTGCAATTGGCAGGGCGTTGATCCACACATTTTTGCCCTACATGGCTAATATATGAGCTTGAGTCAGGTGATTACAATTCGTCAACAAACCATCAAATTAAGACCTCATCAGAATAGCATTCCACTCTTATTGACTTGCCTTATTTGAAGGCGCCTCCTTATTCATATTTGTCCATTCTGTTAAAGCTATCTGCATTTCCCTAAAAGGAATCAAAATTGCTGTGAATGCAGAAGAGGATGTGGTTTGCTGGAGCCAAAGAAGCATGGGAGTATGCCAAGAAACAAGGCAACAAAAGGTCTTTACAGATGCGGAAACCCAAACCACTATTATGCAATAGCAAAGAGGTTAATGTCCAGACAAGAACATTTGACAGATCAATAATACATATTATCTTTGGTTTTTGTTTCACAAGCAGGTCAAAATCAGTTAAAAGATCAATACATTTAAAAGTAGCACTGCTTCATAAAAAATAAATCAATTTTGGAATCAACAGACAATTTCTAAGAATTAAAAATATCTTGATACGGTTCTGTGACATCAATATTATTAAGAAGAGTACTAAAATGTTATATCTTTGTTGAGATAGCCATTGGAATGTAAGAGTTGATTAATGATGCTCTGGGGAGTAATCACAGTTTTGAGGTTGAGGGACAATGATTACTGGAAGATGATGACTAAATATCTACTACAATTTTTGTACTCATCTAAATCATGGTTAATAACAAGAAGTTCACATTATACATTGTTGTACCTGAACTGGGTCACCACCAATACAAGCATCATAAAAGTACCAAACATTCAACTCGGCTGACACATTTCTAGCAGCGCTATCAATTGCTAGAGTGAAGAGTGTGGGACCTAGCATATCTCCCTGTTGACCCCCAATTCAGATGATATCCGATTCAGTCTGAATGACAAAGAATAACAATTCCAGATGAATGGATATACTATGACATGGTGTTTAACAGTGATGGACAATGTCACAATGGATCGAGTTACTGTAATGGATTTGCACTTGGCAATTTGCCCCTTTGCATTCTGACTTTGAATTGTGCCAAAGTTGACCTTACTTCTGTTCTTCTGGGGTAGGTAGGTGGTGGAGTCAGTAAAAATAAATACCTGTTAACTATTGAGTATTGTTACTTTGCCCCGCAAAACTGTGATCCTTGTGTCTATGTGAGAAATTAATATCTGGATAAAACTAAAATATTAACATCTAAATTATATCTCACATCCCAGAGTAGAGTGCCTGAAAAATAAAAAAAATAAAAAAAAACAAACAACAGTCGTAACCAAGGTTAACTCTGTATGGATGGATCGATCACATAATATCGTTGAGGGCGATATGATGATGATGAAAAAAATGTGTGGTGTTGACTGTGCACGCGCGTGCATACACTCAAAGCAATAGTCTCTGCTTTGACAGCAGACATTCGCGCTTGAAAAGAAACATTGAAACAAACGTTAAACCTTGAAACTGGGGGCTTTGTAGACGTTGTTGCCCCATATCAACGAACAATTCTACTAGAGAGGTGGACGTTGGATAGGGGACAGAGGAGAGAGGTGGACGTTGGATAGGGGACAGAGGAGAGAGGTGGACGTTGGATAGGGGACAGAGAGAGGTGGACGTTGGATAGGGGACAGAGAAGAGAGGTGGACGTTGGATAGGGGACAGAGGAGAGAGAAAAATACAGCAATTCATTATAATAAATCTGACAACAACAGCAATTCTGGAAAATATCATCAAAGCTGCAAACGATAACGAACAATTGGAAGAGACTTTCCCTTGTTTAATATTTCCTCTAGTACAAGTTGAAAGATCAACAATTAAACATATCTAACGATGACAGCAAGCACTGCCATGCGTGTACGAAGTATGTGTGTGCACGTATATAATTCAAAATACATCTGTAATTATATTTAATACCAAAGCCAACAGAATTCAGAAAAGTGTAATCGACTGTACAAAATGAGAATTTGTTTTTCGCAGATCTTTTTCATTTGGAAAAATCAACCAAATAACCAATAAAAGCCTTTTAACAAAACATATTTTTAACATTGTTGTGTTTCATTGTCATAATTTTACTCGCTGTTTGTTAAAGATCATTAATAATTTGGTAAATGTGGAGACTGGCGGCGTAATTTCAAATGAATGGGGAATGTATAAAAATATCATGGTTTATTTGAAATACCGAAACGAATATATATATATATATGGAGACAAGTTGTTCAAAGTACACTCTTCATCCTGGATCTCTGCATCATTCAAGACTTAGTCGACCATTCTCAATTTCTGCTTTGGACCTTTTTTTTTATTTCTCATATTTACGTTGCTGTTTACCATTAGCTACTAATTATATACGTGTTTTAGAGTGAAACTATTTTTCACCACGAAAGTAATAAAAAAACAAAAATAAACTAGTAAAAATTATTTTGTTTTCGTTTCGGTATTTGAAATAAGCCATAATATTTTCATATATTCCCTCAATAATTGAAATTACGCCGCAATTCTCCACATTTACAATTAATTTTATTATTATTATTATTATTTTTATGTCATATAAATAGTGAAGAATATATAATATAGGTAAAAGTGAAGGAGAACGGCGTAATTTCGAGAAAATGGGGAGTGTATAAAAATATCAAGGGTTATACCGAAACGAAAACCAAATATTGTTTACATTTATTATTGTTCAGATGAAAGGGCGATTTAAGTCTATGAAAAATTTGGAATTTATCGAACTTTTAGACTGCAAAAAATGTATGATCTATGATAATACTTTTCCAGAGATGGCCTTCCAATCTCTAAAGAATAACTATTGTTCATTTTTAGATTTTGCCAGTCTCAGGTCTAAATTAACTGTTTTGTTTTCGTGTAAATGTTTCACCAAAACTAATATTGAAGAACTCCTTAAATATCAATTAGAAAAAGAAATGCATTAAGGTTTTCCACAAACACATAGGCTAATAAATTTGGTTTTAACTTTACCTATTTCAACTTCCAGTGTTGTGCGATCTTTTTTAGAAATGTAAACAATATTTGGTTTTTCGTTTCAGTATTTCACTTAACCCTTGGTGTTTTTTTATACACTCCCCATTTTCTCGAAATTACGCCGTTCTCCTCCACTTTTACCGAGAATTCTTATCTCCAATATTCCTAACTTGCCTTATCTCATTCCTCCAATTTTGGCAATGGTAGTTTGCAACATTATCTTAAAGGGCTCCCGGGTTTATAAGTTTTCTTTTCTTAGCTTTTTTAATAATCGCTTGCCTCCTTCTTTTAATGACTTGCTACGTAAAAGAAATATTTATTTTACTGAAAATATAATTTTATCGTGAAATTTTAATTTATTAATTTATTTTATTTTATTTTATTTTATTTTATTTTTTAACTTTAAATTTCTCATAATCTCTTAGTGTTATCAATTCATATATTTTCGTTTATGCTATATTTATATTTCTCATTCACTTAGAAGTCAAGTAGCTGGTATGGCAGAAAGACTAAGTGCGTCGGACTAAATATCTTGTGATATTTTACCTACGTTCCTTTACGTTCTGAGTTCAAATCCTGCCGAAGTCAACTCTGTCTTTCATCGTTCCAGCGTCGATTAAATAAAATAAAATACCAGTCAAATACTGGTGTAGATTTACTATTCATACCAAAGGTCAAAAAGTACGAGAACTCCTGACGGAGTCGTAGGAGCGCCATCGTAACCCACGGCGTGTCTAGAGCAACTTTTAAACTTGGTGGAGCCCATCCCTCTCCAGGTCGTAATAGTCATTTTTGCCAGCTGAGCGGACTGGAGTAACGTGGAGTAAAGTGCCTTGCCCAAGGGCACAGCGCGCCTCCCTAACCGGGAATTGAACCCACAATCCTGCGACCGTGAGTCCAGTAGCCTTACCACTAGGCCACGCCCCTCCATAATATTCATATAAAGCGTCCTAAATGTGAATGGAATTATAACAGAAAAAGAAGGAAAAACTTTGCTTTCATCATTCAGGAGTCGATAAAATAAATACCAGTCAAGTACTGAGGTTGATTTAACCGACTATATCCAGGCCCCGGATTAGCCATGAAACAATATAAGGAAAAGGGGGCACCACAGAGTTTTTCCCCGGTGACGGGATTCACATGGTGCAAATGGTAGATTATAGCAGTTAATTTGTTAAAAATTTGCGTTTTTCCTGTTAACCTAGTCATAAGTAAATAATTTGCTAGTGTTAAATATATAAAATGTAATAATTGTTTCTAATTTAGGCACAAGGCCAACAATTCCCAGTACTTAACTGGTACTTTATTTTATCGACCCCGGA
>JAOPJM010001842.1:8772579-8784863 GCA_027124095.1 Muusoctopus leioderma
GTGAGACAGAAAGAATACCGTAAGGTATTCTGTCCGACACGTTAACGACTCTGCCAATTCGCCGAGAGTGTATATACATGATATAGACATAAAATTTTGAAAAAAGGTCTCAAGAGATTGTAGAAAATATCTCAATAACACAAACTGCACATAAAGTCTAGCAGACAAATGTTACCAAAAGCATTATCTACTGAAGGACTAATGTGAATTTCCAGTTCTTTGTCACTCCGATTAGTCTTTTGACATTGTTCAAGCAAAAAAGATTAGGCAACTAATTTCAACAACAAGCACTACGCCATTCTGGCCTGTATCTAAAAAAATAATAGAAATGTAGCACATTGTTGTTGTTGGTGGCATTGTTTTATTCATGCTGAACACAATCCCCCATGCATATAGACAGTAATTCTCAAAAGACAATTTTATTTGGATGTCCTGCAGATACAAGATTGTTCCTCGTGAACAGGCATGTTTTTGACTTTTCATTAGCAACATTTCTCCAATTAATATAGCAAACACACACACACTCTCTCTATCTATCTGTCTCTTTATTACAGACACTATCTTATCTGCATCTAACACATTAACACCCACTTGCTAATGCACTAGTTGATTTGGCATACACACACACACTAATACACGATGTGGTATATACCTACACAAACACACTGTCTGTCTATTACACACACACACATTTTTTTATCCATATCTATAACACACACCAATACACAAATTGATGTGACATACACACAAACATACATACACTATCTCTCTTTCTTTATCCATATCAGAGAGAGAAAGAAAAAGAGAGACACAGAGAAAGAAGGAGAGAGGGGGGAAAGAGAAAGAGAGAGATATATATATATAGTCAATTAAAGAAATTAATGGAAAGCAGCAGCATTTTCAGGCATAGTTGTAGAGCTGCTAAAATACTCTGAGCATGTAAAGCAATCAGATTATTGAAGAATGCACTATCCTCAATGAGAAGGCAGGCAGATGGGTCGTCGTAGTCATCATCATCATTGTTGTCATTGTCATCATTATTGTTGTCGTTGTCATCATCATCATCATGATCCATATTTTTATACAAAACTTTACGTTTCCTCTCAGAATGGTAGATAGTAAGTTATTCTTCCATTCAAAAGTACTAATGTTTAAATGAAGATATCTTAACAACTACAGAGGTAAAAGCACAGAGATATCTGAGCCGGGAGATGGGGAGAGAGAATTGCAAAATATTAATTTGCCAAATGTTAATTATTTTATGCTAGGGAAATTAGTTGGTTGTGGTGGTTGGCAGCTCTTACTTGCAATGTCTTCATATTTAGACATAAACATTTGTTTTACCTTATCAATTAAAAAAAAAAAAAATTTAATTTTGCTGCAGTAAACAAAGGTAACTGTAACTTTGTTTGGCTATTTTCCTGAATTCTTCAAAGTGTAATATTGAAGAAATCAGAAAAATAATCAAACAAAGGAATTATTAGGGAGGTGGATAGGGTTGACAACAAACTCCAGTTTCTGTAGCATTAATCATATAAGAAATAAATCTCATTCTGGGTAGGACAATAGACTATTGCCAGTAGAAGTGCAGTACTGCTGCTTAGAGCCAAGAACTATACTCCTGATGGTACCTATTACAGCTAGAAGAACTTGTCACTGAAAGTGAGGTGTTCTGGCTATGGACATCATGAAGCACTGATCCTATTGACCCAGTCATTCCACTCTCACAAATAAAGATAATTAGCAGACACTATTGTAATGTGGCACAATTAACTCCCCCACCCCACCCCACCCAATAAAGTCTTTACTGACATGACAGTGATAATAATAATGATTTCTAACACAGGCACAACGCGAAAAATATGTAGGGAAGAGTATAGTGAATTTAATCAACCCACTAGTACTTGACTGGTCCTTATTTTATCGAATCCCCAGAAGGAGGAAAAGCAAAGTCAACCACCAGTAGGATTTGAACTCACAGTGTAAAGTGGCATAACTAAATACAAGCTATTTTGTCTGGCAATGATGATGATGATTATTGTAGAGGCAGAGTTAGGAAATAGAGCGTCTATGGGTTATAGGTTGGAGAGTGTTGGTCAATGAATCCATGCCAACAACCCAGATGGCTCTCTTTTCAATGCAGCCTAGGATGCTTTTGTGTGCAGCAGTAACATTGTTCCAGATGTGGGAGCAATATTCCATTGTGGATCTCACTTGAGCTTTGGAGAGAGTCAACAGCTTTCGAGACAAGTATTTTCTGGCTCTAAGGAGGAGGTCTAGTCTTTGGGATGCAACTTTTGCTATGTTATGGATGTGAGATTGCCAGGTGAGATCACCAGTGATTATGAGGCCTAGCATTTGTAGCGACTTTGAGGGTTATAACTACGTGTTGTCTAGAGAGGGTAAGGTAGAAGGCTGTTTCCTTGATATGTGCATTTATTAAGCCTTGTATTGTTGAAAGAAACAAAATTACCATGGCCCCATTTGAAAATGTTTTTAAGGTCTCTGCTCATGAAAACAATGCAGGTTTGACAAAGGCAAGAGACCACTGGTGAGTGACATAGAAGAGCAGGTCCCAGGTGGATCTAGCTCTACAGAAGCCTGACTGATGGTTGCTAAGGAAGTAGATGGACACAAGTTGCTGGAGAATGTGGTTGTTAACTGTTTCTATCACTTTTGAAATGTTGGAAGTGGGAGCGATAGGTTGATAGTTGGTGGGGTCAGAGAGGTTGTCCTATTTGAGGATGGGACACACTGTAGCAGGTTTCCAAAGATCAGGATACATTCCTGTAGAGAGAGAGAGATTTCGAACAGTTTGATGAGGATAGGAGCTAACTTGTTTGAGGGTGATGTTAGCGCTGGTGGCCTTGTTGGTTTTTGCACTAATGGTTGAGGAGTGGTGGGTATGGGTACGAGGATTCTACAACATTGGTAGAGAACCTTTTGGCAAGGGAACAAAAGGACTGGCTGCAAATTGGGAGGCACAATAGCTTTCAGTCTGTATGATGCATAAACATGTCTTTTATTTTATGGGTAGTAGTTTTGCATGAGTTGTGGTAGTGGGTAAGCCACCCAGTTCATAGAGGTGGGTAACTTTTTTTTTTTTGAGATATTGTAGGGCATGTTCTTCACATGTACTGCTGCAGCACAGCTACGTGTAAACCATTTGGGTGGTTTGAGGTTATAAGCTTTGGTTGTGAGAGGGATGTGGAGAGAGATACTTTGGGTGGTTTCAGTAAACTGCTTAGTTATCTTGGAATGGTCAGTGGTTAAGCACATTTGCTGTCAGGGATAGTTAGCATAAAACTGGTGGAGCCCCAGTGAGTTAGCTAATTTGAAGTGTGATACAGTACAGGAGGGTGAAATGTTTGCATTGTATGTGGATATATGAAGGGTAGCCATGATTATGGCAGTAGTCGGACAATCCGAAATGAGAACAGACACTGATGGTTTGGTAGAGGCTAGGTTTGGAGTTGAAAAAGAGATCAGTGGTAGTTGGAATATATGGGATGATAATAATTCTTGTACATAGTTAAGGAATGCAAATATTCGACTCTGCATCAGTAGCATCAGCATGGAAGGAGTGCAAGGGCCAAAAAGAGTTGTGAAGATTAAAGTCACCAAGGACAATGACTTCAGAGAGGGTGAAGTAGGATAGATGTCCTAGATGCAGGGCAAGAGATGGTCAAAGAGTTGTTAGTGGCTGGAGGAGTTTGGAGAATGGTAGCAGCAGATGTATTTAGAGAAGTAAGGGAAGGAGAGAGACCCTGAACTAAAGAAATTGTCCCAATTTCTTTGGCTCACAGTGTTGATATCCAGAAGAGATAGGTGAATGGTTGGGAGAGTAGAATCTACATATGCACAGACACCACCTTTCAGAGAGAAGTCTGACTAGCCTAAACAACAGAGATGAGCTATAGATAAGGGGCAAGAGATATGTGTCTCGGAGAGGAACAGGATGTGTGGTTTGCGTGTTAGTAGGAGATGATGGGTGGGATCCAGGTTGGACTGGAGTCCACGAATGTTCAAAAAAAAGGAAGGAGAATTGCTGAGTGAACTTAGCTGTATTGTATTACTTTGCCATTTTCATAATGGTTTGGTTTCGTTTGAATGTGGGCAGGGGAGGAGGAGACCACGACTTATGACTCATCACTAACTAATACTTTAATCCGTGTATGTAGCTCAGCTGGATGTCAGTAGCCACAAATTGGCTTCTTGAAATCCTCGTTGGGGCACCTGTCACAAACTAGGGGAGAAGAGGATATGGGATTATAAGCCAGCTGGTAGAGCAGCCTCCAAAATAGTTGCCCATAAGACAGGTCCCTTGCACAATTTGGCAGCAAGACTCCACTGGGAAACCTTTTCCAGTTGTAACTCTCTGACAAACGATAGTACCATGCATAGGAAAGAACAGTGGGAATCAGCACATTAAGAGAACGTGATATCCTCCTGCCAGAAGTTTAGTCTAAGTGCTTGCAACAGAAACCTATGGACCAGGTGGCCATCATAAGCAGAAGACAATTGTCGGTTACAATACAATAAAATAATTAAATAAATTATATTTATATTTAAGACTGGCTAAAAACAAGATAGTTAAATGAGAGAAAATTAAAATTAGATTTCGACTACACATATTTCGATTATGCTGGCCTTACACAATCTGGTAGTCAGCCAGTCAGTTGATATGCAATGAATGCCGAATGGATACAAAAGCTGTGAGAAGCATACATGGTTGATAACTAACCCAGAAGAGTTTTCACTTGAAGATAATTTATGATGGTATTCCTGCTGCCTTTGTACCAAAATATGATATAACACATACAATAATTTTGGTGAAAAAGTTGGTCTTTTGGCACAAAGCAAATAACTTTACTTGGTGTTTGCTAACCTGGTAATGGCATTTGACTTAATACCACATGCTGTAATTTGGTGAACAATAAAGAAACCATATGTAGATGAAGAACTTGTTAGAGATATTAAAGCTTTGTATATGAAAAGGGATGAAGTTTGAAATCTGAAAAAAGGGATTAAGGGAAGACATTTGAAGGTAAAAAATTTCATGGAGAGTTTTAGCCTGAGTGAATCTAATGAGTATGCTGAAAATGTAGAAAACAACTACTCAACTTTACATAGACAGAGCAACCAATGGATAGTAGAGTTGTGATCAGGGTAGTGATATAGGAGTGATTATTCAAATAATAGTGCAAAACTATGGTGATGATACTGTTGGTAGTAAAAGTCTGGTAGCAGTAAGAGTATTAATCATGTTGTAGAAGTAATGGTAATGGTAATGGCAATAATAGTGGTGGCAGTCATAATGATTGGAATAATGTTTCAGTGGTGATAACAGTAGTGATGATAGCAAGGGTTGACAGTGGTATTGTAGTAGAAAGGATTGATGCTGGTGGTAGTAAGAAGAATCGAGCAATGATCAGTAAATCCTCATTACATATATCTATTGGGTAGTATTAAATTTCAATAAAATGCCAAGTTGAAGCATCACAATGGGTGATGATTCTAAAGAAGCTTATACATCATCATCAATCGCATATAACCTCCTCCAATAATATTACATCTATTATACAGTTTTCCGCCTACTGTTCCCTATACACAAGGAGAGGACACCCACAAGATCAAGTTGATCTATCTATATCTTCATATTATCACACTTCTCAATTGTATGCCAATCCAACAACTTCTTTGGCCAGCAGTCCTCTCTCATAAACTACAGGCAACCAAAACCAGCATAGCTTTTTCCACTTGATGACCTTCTCAACATTGAACTTACCAAGGTAGCCTCTTAAATTTAGAGAGATTTATGGAAAAGCAGATTCCTCTAATCATACCACAATCAATGGTATAATAGATGTTAGGAATTTATTTACTGCTCAATTTGTGAAACAGAACTGGCATTTTTTCAACTAGCAAACGCTGCCACAGCAATTAGTTAATAATCTGATACAGCTTAACTTATGGTTGAGTCACTGATTCAGTGAGAGGAGCACCTTCATAAACTTATGGTTGAGTCACTGATTCAGTGAGAGGAGCACCTTCATAAACTTGTCAGCAGTGGCTATTCCTGGTTTCAAAATATTTCTTTCTTATTTGTTATGCTGGTTTTTCTGATGACCGAAATGTGTTCGCACAAGTTGCACTTGATAGATAGAAGTGGACATGGTTGAAATTGGTGGATTTTTCATCTTTGTCGTTTGACCTTCATAAACTAGTAAAACCCTATTTATTTATTTATTCAATTGTTTTGTTTTGTTAGTAAAGCATTAATTATCTACTTAAAAATAAGTAAAAATTTAATTTAGAAAAGCGTGCTTAGATTCCGACATGAGAATAGAAAGAGTTTTTGCAAAGATTAATTGTAGATTTGAAAATATTAAAAAAAATTATTGTTGTTATCAAGACTTAATGTAGCAGAAGTGCATTTGAAGGCGTAGCTAACTTACCTGGAATAAGCGTGAATCTGATACATAAAAAATGCTTTTCCTTCGTTTAGGTGCATGCAGTTGTGTATTACAACTATAAATATTCATCTGTAGATAAAATATTATGGCAGTTTATAATTCAGTATTTCTTTGTAGTTTATGAACTCTTATGACATAGCAAGTGGCAGTGAGTTGTTAAAGAATTCAAGCATGAAAGGTTTTTTTGTGGTATTTTATTGTATCCCATAGCACTTATATGTTTATACACCTGCGTGTAGAAGAGTATATAAATGATATATATTTCAAATAATATTTCTATATTACTCTAACTATAACTTTATAGTTAGAGTAAACTGAGATTTCTCGACTGTTAAACTCCTCTTTCATTTTCCTATTTTCTGCACTACATTTCAATTGGTCTATATTTTGATCTCATCTTCAGGTGTTTATTTCAACATAACATAATATAATGATTTTTAATTTAGGTCAAGACCGCAAATTTTTTGGTAAGAGAGTATTCAACAAAAACCGAGCCCAACACTTGACAACCCCAGAAAAATGAAAAGAAAAGTCGACTCGGTGAGGTTTGAACTCGGATCGTAAAGGGACTTAACTAACTAGTGTAAAACATTCTGTCAGGCACACGACTGATTCAGCTATCCATAAAATAATATATGTATATCCCTTGCGGTATTTAGCTGTGTCCCTTTATGTTCTAAGTCCAAATCCTGCCAAGATCAACTTGGCTTTTCATCCTTCTGAGATTAATAAATTAAAGTATGCGTCAAGTACTGGGGGTCGATACATCAACTATACGCCGCTTCCAAAACATGTGGCTTTGTGCATCTGTTAGATATCACTTTTATATATATATATCCCTAGGTTAGGTTCAAGGCCAATACACTACAGTCCTGAAGGTTTGTATCAAAGTGGCTATTATTAATCTATTGTTGAGTTGTGTTCTAAATGACAGAATTTTTACTAAAATTCTCCAAAAATCTTAATTATTTTCAAAATTAATTGAAACACAAGAATTAGTCTATCCTTGTTCAAAACAGGACTTAAATATAGTAGCAATAACTACTATACAAGAACTGTCAGTAGCTGTAAAGCTGAATAGTCTTAATATTCACTCTTATAAATATCAATAAATTATATATATATTATAAATACACTAGAGTGTTACCCATCATATGACAGGTAATGTTGGGAATATACTTTTGCCACTATGAGTAGTATCAGTTAATGTTACATAGGTACAATAATTATAATTTTACTTTCTTCAAATTCCATGGTGCTTATACAAAATGATGAAATGAATAATAATTTTCAAAAAAATTTATTAAATTAAAATAAAATGAAATAAAATAAATTTTTCATTTGTATATTTGCAATAAATATGTTATCAATAATAATAGTTTCTAACATAGGCACAAGGCCAACAACCCCAGTACTTGACTGGTACTTTATTCCTCAATAATAATAACAGTTTAAATGTAAAATAGTTGCATGTTGTTTCTTTACATATTTATTAATTCCATATATGGTAGCGTGACATCTTTAGTGTGACCAAGCAACCAACAATGAGTAGAGTTAGTACTGATTTAAACATATAATTATTTAAATTTATAATCAATACATGGTTATAAATCAATGATAAATATCAATAAATTAGTTTTAAAGAGTTTCTTAGTTAACACTAATGAAAAGACAAGTAACTTGCACATATTATGAGATATATTTGGCATTAGGTCTGCTCAATCAGGGCTGACCTGAGGCTACACAACAATATATTTATCCTTGAATTATCTGCTCTTTAAACTATTTTCCTCACCTTGTTTTAAATTAACAATTCAGTAATATTGATAAAATGTTACTTGGCTTACTGATTTAGTTTGGGTTTTAAAGCTGGATCACCATTTTTTTGGCAACCTGTATTATGGAGTGGGTTGAATGTGTTTTATGGCACCAACATTAGAAAAGCCATCATTCTAGACTTATTAATCGCAATGGCTTAATTGATAAAGTGTATGTGTCCTATAGATTGTGGGTTTATACAGGTATTGGTATAATGTTGGTTTTGGATAAGGCATGTAATTCTGTGCAGCAGTTAGAAAATATGAAAATTCATACACATACTATGTCTATCTCAAATTATCTCTTCAGAAAAGCTTCCATCCTCAACATATTAGGTTACTTGTGGAAGCTACAAAGGAAATGTAACTGCCAAGTAGCTAGTGGGTTATTACAAGACCCATGCACTGCCATTGTTGCAATGTATTCGCATATCTGAAATAGTACATCTGCCCCAATATTAGGACCAACTACTACCACAAAATATTCCACACTTAAAACATAAGCTCGCCCTCACAAACTGGCTCTAGCCCCTAGACTGTAGTCAAAGTTGGTTTCTTCTCTGTTCAAAAATACTTACTGCAGTTCCTCCATTTCAAAACGTGCTTGCTCTATGTCATCTCTATCTAAAAACTCTTCATCCCACTCATCTCTTTTCCAACAGTTACAGAGATTTATCAATTCCTTTTTTGATGGAAACATTTGGTATGCTAAATGTTTCCATCAAAAGAACATCATTCTAATGTATTACACTCCCAGACCATGTGGAATTGAGTCCCACAACTGACTGGGTGTCATCAGGACAGCACAGAATATTACATCATTATGGAATATATATAGGCTAAGACAGCTTGGTAGAGCCCATCCCTCTACAAGTAATACCCACATGATGAGTTCAACTTAGTACCAAAAGTTAAATCAATTGTCAATTTTACACACTGTATACAATATTGTAGCTGTTGTTGTTGCTAACTTGTGGTACTTATTTACAGCTGAGTGGACTGAGTTACTTGAAAGTTACATTGTCTTGGCCATAGACACAGTGCAATCAATGCTAATGAGAGGATTCAAAGCAATGACTCTTCGGTTCATAATCCAACACCCTAGCTACTCAACCATCTGTAAATCTCCTAACCATATAATGGCACCAAATATTGATTTCTTACAAAGATACAAGGTAACAGATTTATAAAGATAGGGAAATTCAGAGTTGTGATGTCCATGTTGTTTTCAATGACATTACCAACCTAAGTCAAATGAAACAGCTTCAACTAGAAACCAAAACAAGGTTCTAGAAATAGTACAACAAAGAAATTCAAACTACACTTTATCTAACAATGTCACTCCTCGAGTTCAGAGTGGCACCAGCATTCCCACTGTCTTAGATCTTCTCTCCTTCTTTGTACAAACAAATCTGAAACTCATCGTCCGAGGTTGTTAATATTTTATCATCGATTAATCTATCCCATTCAAATATAGCAATGGTAAGAAACATATATATTTGATTTCACAATGCTATTATACCTAGATAAGGTATCCTCAAACCTCATTAAGACACACTGATCATCAACAACACTTTTTTATCATCTTATATTAAAGATTTTAATCAACTTTCCTTTACTTCATTATTTTTCTTATCTTTAATTATCTTTTACTATTTATGACAACAGAAATAACTGTGGGAGGGATGTTGAAATCATACTAGTACAAGGAGAAGGAAAACACTAGTTAAGCTAATACTTCTTCCACTTAATGACTATATATCAATTCAATTCTTTCAGGTGTTAAATTATGAAATAATGTTGATTTATTATAGCTAGGTACAACACCAACTTCTTTTTTAAGACAGGGGATATAGTCATATAGTCAACTGAATGTTAAAAAGTCGATAGACAAGCAAACAGAAAGCACCTTCATACCAACATATTTTACTGCTTTCTTATATTACTTTATGTTGCTTTTTTAAAAATCTTTATATCATCAGAGCAAACATTTGTCTTTATAAACAAAATAATGGTGTCAATTTTTTCTTTCTTTTAGGTTTATTTGTTATATTTTTGCATGAATATTTTAACACTATCAGTTGATTCTATGAGAACTAACCATTATTCTGGTGTAGTCATCAAAATATTTACAAGTGAAGTAACAGTTAGAGAAGCATTTCCAAGAGGCAAATAATCATCATAAACGCAAATAAAAGGTCAATTATTTGCTTGATGGCCAGCATTTAATGTCAATCAATATGAAGAAATATAACCTCAGAGCTGTCTACAATCTGGTAACTGTTTACATTCTGGCTCTGTAAAAACTTTTTCCATTTTTTGTCTATTCGACTAGACTGTGTATCAAAATACTGAAAACTTCACTACTACTACTACTACATCATAAATAGCTGTTTGGCTTTCATTATGGAATATGCGTTTCGAGCAGACTCTCTCATATTAAATACTTCAATCATTTAAGTACAGTGCTCTGATACCTATTATTTCCATGCACTCCACTTATTTTCCTGCTAAATTAAGAAATTCAATACTATTCGTCGGAGTGCGTAAATGGCCAAATCCATAGATTACTTGATAACTGGCTGAGAGGTCAGCAGCTTATATATAGTCACCAGCACTGCAGTGTATCTATGGCCAAGACACTTACTCCCAAATGGCTCAGTGTACCACCTATTGAAAATAAGTACTATGGGGTGGGAACAACTGCAAGCAGCAGCAAAACTGTAAAACAGACACATTTTTTATTGACTTACAGTGTTTTAATTCAATTCCCACTGATGCAAAACATAACCTGTGATAGACTTAATCCTATCCAGGGGAAGATTTATTCCTCCACAATTTAATATGGGGGAAACTGAAAATGAGTACCAGCCTAGTGTACCACAGAAATCCATAAATGAATATCCAATATAAGTAATACATTACTTTGCTTTTTGCTGATTTGAATCACCATTCTTCTGTCAACCACTGTGATGGAGTGTATGAGTGTGTTTATCATGACCCCAATTATTGCAGAAACTTAATTGATAAAGTGTATGCCAGCACATAGATTGTGTTTGTACCTCTTTCTGATACAATAATGGCTTTGGACAAGGTATCAATGCAAGGGCTCTGTTTAAAATAATGATTTTTTTTTTTTAAACTAGACACAAGGTCCTTTTGTAAGGGTTGAGCTACAGTTGATTAAATAGATTCCAGTATATTAATGGCAATTCCTTTAGCAGTCCAACTTACTTGGAAGGAATTAAATTAAGGACAGCAAAGCATCACACAATATAGCAAAGTATCTAGACAGGTGATATTTCATGCAAAACCTTTTTGGTGAGTTGCAATGTTGATGGTCCTAACTGTTTTGTCTGACTGAAGAGATGATGTAATAACAGAAGAAGCTGGGCAGACCCATCTAATGCATATATAATAATGAGAATGCTGTTGCTACTGGTGGTGATGATGACGATATTCATGATGTCAATGGTGATAATATTGATGGTAGTGGTGATGATGATACAAGTAAGAAGAGTGATGATGATGTTGATGCTAATGTCAAAATTATCCAACACATGGCTGCAAAGCATTGATAAACAAATAAATAATAGTTTCTCATTTCATAGAGAAATTCAGGAAAGAGAAGTTATGATATTTAAGGTTCTTCCAATCATCATCATCATCATCATTCTACGTCTGTTTTCCATACTGACATGGAGGGTGAGAAAGGGAAAGAGTATGATTATGGGGGGGAGGGGAATGAGGAAAGCTGAGATTGGAAGAGAGGACTGAGGATGCAAGTAGAAGGTGACAGATGTATGAGAGGGCGGAGTGTGAGTAGAAGACAGGTTATGCATGAGAGGGCGGAGTGTGAGTAGAAGACAGGTTATGCATGAGAGGGCGGAGTGTGAGTAGAAGACAGGTTATGCATGAGAGGGCGGAGTGTGAGTAGAAGACAGGTTATGCATGAGAGGGCGGAGTGTGAGTAGAAGACAGGTTATGCATG
>JAOPJM010001842.1:8820276-8837953 GCA_027124095.1 Muusoctopus leioderma
GTCCCCTAGTTCAATAGCCGACGTAAACAATGGTTTGGTTGAACCGCGGAGAGAGAGAGAGAAAGCGTAAGACAATGTCGCCGTCGCTTATCTTAGCTTTAGAGAGACTAAGACGCTAAGCGACGACGACAAATAGAGATAGCGTAATAGCTAAAGGCAAAAGGGAAAGGGTGAAAGATATAACGTCAAGAATAGAAAAGCTATTAGAACAGTGTGCGCGACGGAAAATAATAGAAAGCGTAGAGTTTTTCTAACTTTATCTGTCGAGAAAAACCCGGTTTTGTTTCGCCCTTCGCGCATGACACACCGGATGCGCGACGGACAATGTATTTTTATAAGATATCGCTGCGCGATATGTATTGATATATATAGTTCAGTTGATCGAACAACTTAACACTCCTCGTCTGATTCAGGCGGAGATCCATTTATTTTATATATATATTATATATAGAGTACGGTACGCCGTCACCACCACCACATTTACGCTAAGCTGCCTGCTGGATGTGGCAGCTACCGAAACTCACCGACTAAGTAAATTATTTTCCGTGTTCCCAAGGCGAAGGATTGCCACAAAAACTTCATTTCTCCCCTTAATGAGTTTCATAAAATGTTTAAAAAACTGATAAAATTCAGACATTTTGAGTATACCCTATCCTACATATAAACCAAGTAATTAAAGCTAGGACCCCCCCCATTACAAACGACAAATGACACTATAATAAAAAAAATACAAAGATTGCTTTAATAAACTCAACACATGAATAAAGAATTTACACGATCTTTAGCAATTTATCTAATTTTATTGTATTATTGTTTTTACAAAATGTGTGGTTAAGGAGTTCTCTTCGCAACCACATGGTTTCGGGTTGTCCCACAGCCTACTATATAGCCTCGGGCCGACCAATGCCTTGTGAGTGAATTTGGTAGACGGAAACTGCAGAAGCCCGGCCGTTCGGTGATGCAGTGTTGTGATTCCCATAATCCGACCGTAAAATGCTGCCTCAAGAAAATCTCCGTCCAACCCATGCTAGCATGGAAAAACGGACGTTGATGAATAACACATTAATTGTTAAAGAAACCTAAGTGCATGAATTAGTGCTGCGATCATCTTAGTTACTAATGATAAAGAATTAAATATAAATTAGTTTACATTTTAAGAAACTTGGTGCAAGAATACAATTGGTACTCTGACTCCCAAAGCTATATAGTAAGGAAGCATAAATTATCAAACTACAAACAATCAAAATTTTTTTTCTTTAACATGAACAAAACTTAAAAATAAAGAACATTTTCAGAAAATAACTAGGAAAACGAAGACAAAAACTTTAAAAGGAATCCAAATACTGAGTCGCATTGATTAAAAATGAATGAACCAATTATAATTAATTGCTCAACCTGCTTGGAATAGCAGCCAAATCTCATACAGGCCCTAGTCTTTAAAAAAAAACCCCACACGTTAGTTAGTGTATTCCTTAGATACACTAGATAAAAGATGGTCACAAGTGACTTGGGTGCAGGCATGGCTGTAGGGTCAAGAAATCCTACCAGAAACTTTTAACTAACGATGTTATAGCAACAACTGGGTTAAATAAAGTTACATGAAAGAAGGCAAGGAAAGCAGACTTTCCTAATTCAAGTATTTAATCAAAACTGGATCCTACTTAAGACAACCAGACATTTTAGGCTTCCTCATAACTTTTCTTGGATAAAAATGGTGAGCATACAAATCTCTTCACATTGTGTCACCGATGACAACTCTGTTTTAAGTGTTTGGTTTGAAAACAATATGTTGCACACATATCTACCTATAGAACAGAAAATGTATCTTAAAATTGCAGTGAATATAATTAATTTACTAAAGTAGCAAATCACTTCTTTAAATCCAAACTCTCTATACACACGACAGATAGATTAACCAGTTTTAGGATTAATTACTTCCTGGAATAAATGTACAATTCTAATATATTGACACATCTTGATCCTTCTCAAAACCCCTTAACTTCTCTGGAATAGAACATTGTAAAAGTGAAAGGATTACTTTTCTATAGAATTTGTATGTGTTCAACGATTCAAATAATTCTTACTGCAGCCTGATTACCTATTAAGGCTTCTTTATTTTACAATCATATAGTTAGTTTGAATTAAACTCATAACATGCAAACACTTGGAAAAATAAACTTAGAAGCAGTTGAAGCTAATATTTCACTTGAAAATTTACAAAAAACTGAATTTTAATTACAAAATATATTCCAAGTGAAAAACAGACTGCCAGTGATTTTAAACAGTAGCTTTTCAATGTCTACAGCAAGATTATATATATATATAAAATAAGAACTCTCTCCGTCCAACCCATGCTAGCATGGAAAAACGGACGTAAAAACGATGATGGGCTTCACACTAACTGTATCAATTCATCTGCAATGCTGAGAACATTTTCTTTAAAATAAAGATGTGAAAAGTTGATGATACCAGTGAGTTAAAATAAACAAACAAACGCCTCAGCTTCAAACTTCCATGTCTCCACCACCTATAGTTGAATGCTTGTTAGTTGAAAGTAGGAAACATTTAACATACAATGACATCAATATAAATAAATAAAAAGCATTCAAGTTTTGACAATTACAATTTTATTGATGAAATGTTTATCATGTAATATTGTAGAATGAATTACAAAATGTAATGAATACTTTCACTTGTCGTAATTGATAATATACATCCTAGCTGGGTTAACCATCTTTATCTAGTCAACTTTTTAGAGAACACACCTCAGGATTCATTTTGCTCAGAAACTGCAAAAATATAAACCAATCAAGACTTTAATGTCATCAGTCTATATGTATTAAAACGAAGTCATTCAAAAGACAAGTAAACTCACGTGTCTTGAAAGGTAATATTTCTTGTCACATAGGCAGTCTTGTCATGTGGTAAAAATGGAGAGAGAGGTATTTATATGGGCTACATAAGTTAAGTGTCCTGGTACATGCAAGAAACCTGCCTTCTAAATACGAGAAAAATGACAATGCAAGAATTTGGAACTTGAGAAACCAAATGATTTCTCTATATGAGGGGGGGGGGGGGGTCAAAACAATTCAGTTTTAATGAAATGTACATTAAAAAAAGTTTGAACGTACTATGTAACTAAATTAATTGCAAATTACTATATCAGTGGAAATGTTGACAAATAATGTTGCTGTTTGCCTAAATAGAAATCAAAACATTAGCATAAATAATATAGCTTGACGATGTTCTCATTCAAATCTTAAGACTGTATGGTGAAATAAATACATGTAGCAGGTTATGATGAAAAACAATTAGCGTATAAACATCGATACCTAGTAGTTCATAAAATATAAAATAAACATTTATAAATTAACAAACTAAAAGTATGAACCAAAGGGATTTGTATAATGCATTGTATAAAATAAAACAAAAATGTAATTAATATTCTATTAGTCTATATAAGTAGTGTGACTAATAACTAATTTCGTCCAGTGAAGGGTTTTCAAATGAAAGTCAAGCATCTGAAAAATCAAAAATTCTGAAATAAACACCAAAACTGATCTACTTATGACATTCAAGTAAACCCGTGGCTAACAAAACAGCATGTTGCCATTCAGAGGAGGATAAAAAAAAATGAAAACAAGAAAATGTTCATGCTATATTGAGACACTTTTTTTTTTGGCAACCCATCTACTCTACAAGCCCTCCCCCTTCAACTGGTCTAAGAAGTAAAGAAGTGACATTAAATTGGACTAATGAAATCTTTATTAATCACGACAAATACAAGTCCAGGACCAAAGATCACTGGTCCCACAATTACGGCAGCACAGGGGTTATCATCGTCATTGAGATGGCGCACAATTAAAGCATATACAACTCAGACAGATCTCAGGCATTCCCAAAGAGATAGTACAACTACCAAGTACTTCTTACTTCAGAAATCTTAGAAAAAATATTTTCCTTGATTTTTCTTTTCACTAACCCTCCCATCTATTTTCTCATTTAACGTTTCATTTAGCTGAAACTTAAGGAGAACAATTAAATGTGTATGTATGCTGAAGGAAATAGAAAATTTAAATTAATATAAATTTTTTAAAAAGTATGGAAGACATAATTGCCCAAAACATTGAACTACCATCGATATACAAGATTTCATGCAATTCAGTCAACATTAATGTCTAAATGAATGACAATGCTCATGGACTCTTCTAAAAATAAGGTTGTACTAATACATCTGAATTGCGATAGAAAGGTAAACTATATTGTCAAATGTTAAGCTATAATTTCTTTTCTTCCTCCTCCACTTATCAAATTTTCTGTCACTAAGAATTCCTGATCCTCCTTTACAATATTCCAACAGATGGGGAAAGATCAGTTAAGAGAAATGTTGTCCTGCAAAAGCTCAGAAGAGATAAAGAAACAAATATCAAAAGAACGGAATAGACCGTTTAAAATAAATGAAAACTGGAACAAGAGAAGACAACTGAACCATACCACAGCTAACATTGGCAGAACTAAGCATCACAAGTCACTGTAACACCAAATTTGTTAGCACTCCAGTTTCTATGTTGCCGGAATAGAAATGTTAAACATCACTGAACCTTAGTTTGCTATATATTTTTTAGAAACAATATCAGTTAAGTATAACAATTCCTTTGCTGTTGGGTTGTAATCAGGTCCCCAAGTCTGGATTCAATCCTACATTGAAAACTACCACAAATGTGGCCGTCACCCAAATTTACTCTATTATTTTCTCTCTACCTTTATCAACATAAAATCTATTAATTATTTTTTTAGTGATCGATATTAGCTGCAGGAATTCAACAGATAAATTGTTAGTTGCAGAGCATACAATCTCCCATTAGCATCAGAAAACGCTGCCATAATTCCTACAGCAAGTGAGATTTCCCATGTATGTCAACAGACGATGAGCTCAAAAGCAGCAAACATTACCATTGATTCGATCCATATACTACCCTCTTTGCAGGTAGCAAATTGGGTTAAACTGATGAAAAAGCCAAAACAAATGAGTCGATAACTCAAAAGTGGTTCCAAAAAGAACAAGCAAGTGATCTAGAATTTGCAATGAGTGCATGGGCCAAGACTCAACAGTTAACCCTTAACCCAAAAGGCATGTTTATCTGTTGGTAATAAGCTGAATAAGGATGTTCATTCCTAAACTACCAGTGAATTTATCTTAATCTGACCAAATGATGCTCACTTGGATAGAAATTTCACGAGAACTGCCAGTTTATGTGCGCATATATATATATACACACACACACACATAGGAATCCAGTAATCGTAACCTATTTAGAGCCTATGGACTCAATTTAGATAAGTCATGTTTGTTTTTCTTTCATTTCTATTTTAATATTTATAAAAATAACTGAACAAATACAAAAATCGGAGGGATTTTATAAGCATCAAATTCTAGACCATTAATGTTTTGCCTTTCCATAAAGAGGAAACATGAAAACACATTTTTTAGTACCACAATTCCTGAAATCAAAGAACTTCGTAATTCCTTTTAAAGCCGGGGCCCAAATATGAAATGTATACAAATTTAGATAACAGAAACGTTAATCAACAAATCAATCATAGTAAGTCCCCCCAATCCAGCCTTCCAGAAACATCAACCATACGATGTTAAAAATCAGCAGTTTACATAGCAAGGGAATATAATCTATAATGGACCCTAAGGAGTTATGGATGGTAATGAAAACACGTAAGAACTAAAATAATATAGGTGAAAATGAAAGAATTGAATAATGAAAAAAGAAAAACAAAACAAAACAAGACACTGGGCAGAGGAGGATCATGAAAGAAAAAGAATGTTCTTTGGATTATGGGGGATTCAAGGAACAAATAGAACCCTAATTGCTTACTTATAACTAACGCTTTCAACATTGACACTTGATAGAGTATATGAATGTTGAAACTAAACAACTATCTCTGTAGAAAAGGAAGGTTAGCGAACTCACGAATAGCACTAAATTAGTGGTTTAATTTCAAAGGTTAGTTTTTTATATATATATATATATATATATATATTAAAAAAAAGGGGTAAAATTATAATAAATTCAGTCATACATCTCTCGAAGACCTTAATACCGGATATCTTTAGGTGGTTTTGTTTTCGAAAGGATAATATAATAGTGAAACCAACAATATTACTACTTTCTTATCTATATGTATATATATATATATATAAACACATAAACACACAACCAAGTTGACAAAATACCAAAACAAAAATATATAAGTTATACGATAGTACCTTTAGAACTTTTTTATATAATGAGAAACAAGTAAATCATATCAAAAGTTTTATTCATGAATAAACTTAAAAAAAAAAAAAAGAGGACCAATTAAGAGAAAGAAATAAAAAACACCTTGAAGCATCTAACATTTTTGGTTTGGTATTTAATTTTTCGTTGTTCTACCTAAAGTAGAGATGTTTAATTTAACTAATTTAAGCTTACACAGGAAGTAAGTGTTGAAACAATGCAGTCTTGTTACAATTATTAATTTACTCTTATCCTAAATATTGTCCCAAAACAATATTACTATAGTAATCCTAAGAGGGTGAGAGAGAATAGAGGTAGATATATATTTGGGATTTGAAGTGTATCCTGGAAGAAGTATTTCTCCTCCCCTCGCCACATTCTATAAAAAAAAATGTATGTGTGTGTGTATATATAATTAGGGCGGCACACACGGACCCGAGTGTTGTGTTGGCGCAATTAAGGGTTAGTTTTTTTTCTCCTATGTAAACAGTTCTTTAATGCTCGACACCTGAAGAAACATCTTCGCAGCCAGTAAGTAGTTTCAGTATCTATGTTTTAATTAAGCTCTTTGTTTACTTTTAAATGGCAGTTAATATAATAGTACAAGTTAGTTGATAAGAGATGCTTATATTTTCCTTTTTTTTTTGATATAGACACATGATGGATGAATGATTGAAAATGACGAGAAAAAATAAGGAGGAAAATAAAATTTTAAGAATCTACAGGAGAGGAGGGTGGGAAATAGGATTTTATGTCGTTCATGCCATTGCCTAAAGGCAGTGGCGAGAGCGAAATAAAACTTCAAACTCGAACCGAAATTAGGATTGCAAATTCGGCACGGCAGAAACTCACCCCTATACCACCTCTACGGCACTCGCCATAAAAACAGAAGGTGGAAATAACAGAATTAGAGTATAATAGGAGTAATTAGGTAATTAATAAAAAAAAAAAAAAAAAATAGAGCCTATAATGGTACATGAAAAAAAAAAAAGTAAATATATATACACAGCTACCACAGAGCACATTACTCACTGCATGTGGTCATTAAATAACCGCGAGACATAGCCTAGCAGACAGCATTTTTAACGAAATAAAAAAAAAAGACCTGTTTTTTTTATTTGTAAAAATGCAGAGGAAAAAAAAATTAATGTCCACACGTAGTGTCCAGATTAGCTTGAAATGAATGAATTGGTATTGCATAATTTTTTTTAAAAGATTTTTTGAAGGGGTATTTTATAATTTTTTTTGTGCTTTTGGATTTTTTAAGTATTTACTCTTTCTAAAAAAATCTATTTACATCAGCAAAAAAAAAAAAAACCACGGAAGAACATAACCTCCCGCTTTTTTCTTTAAGTTGGAGGGGGGGGATTTTTCCATAAATTTTTATCTTAAATTCTCAATATTCAAATTTTCCTTAAATACCTCGCTAAAAATCCCTTTCTTTCCCTGTATTTTTAAATTTAACTTTTTATTTGTTTTAAGGAATGTGCTTAGTGAGGATGTCTTTTGCTTGCCTTCTTCAATATTCTTTTAACATCGTCCCTTAAAGATGATAATGCAGATATAAAAGTGTATAGAGAAATGAGGGGAGATAGAAAAAAAGGGAGAGAAAATACTAAGAAACATCTAAATGACCCCTACTGGCGTTTTGTTTGGTGGAGTGGTGGATGAAAGCTTTTCTTCTATAGGTGAGCTGGGGATAGTCATTGGTAGAAACAACACGAGTCTGTAGGAGACAAAGGCAGGTCGGATGCAGATGCTGCACTTGAAAGATGATAATGTGTCCAGCCAAACGTCTGAACAACGAATCCACTTTCTCGGAAGAAAATGTATATGTTTGTAATTTTTTCTCAAGTCACTGGATTGAATAATGTTCACAGGAAAAAACAAAAACAAGACCCTTTTATACCTTTTTAGAACAAACTTAAAATTGATTCCTGTTGAAGCCTTCCACTTTAGCTCATTCCAATTCACTTGTGATAAGAATGGTTTTTTTTTCCTTTCGTGTTTTGCTATAAGTTCTTGTTATTGTCATTAAATCCATTCTACCCACTGCCATATCATGTTATAAATTTTGGCTGCTTATTTTTTTTCTCTTTGGCTGAACAGGGGGGGGGGGAAGTAGATGATCAAAGATAACTAAGATAAAAACAAACTGCAAAAATGTAGAATTTAAAAAAAAAATAAAAAAAGTAAATTTTAAAGTAGTTAAAAATTTGACTAGAAATAATTTGAGCCAACGTTAAAAATATGCAATCAAATTTGACTCAAAATATCTCAGCCAAAAAACTAAACTAAATAAAGAGGAAAGAAAGAAACAAAAATAACGGTGACTTGGTTGTTAGTAAGGGGAGAGGATAGAAAGAAAAGGCAGACTTCAAGGATGCAAATTTGGGAAGAGCAAACAAAAACAAGGAAATGTTTTCATTTCCCCTTCGCACTAAATAGTGAACGAAGAGGTAAGATGAAGACGACGACAGTTTTTAAAAAATAAATTAGGTTTCTTCTTCAGAAGGAGGACAGAGAGAGAATGAAAGATCTCTTGTCTTTTACATTTTTTCCCACATCTTCAAAGTTTGTTTTTAAACTTTTTTTCTTAAATCTTAGATGATTTGCCTGAAGTGTTGTTTTCGAAGTTGTTTGTTTATATTTTTTAAATTACTCTCAGTTAAGAATTAGAGAAAAAAAAAATTATTACCAAATGAATACGAGAAAGATAAAGGAATTGTTTTTTTTATACCCCCCCCCCCGCCTTTTTGTGAGTGAGCGTTATATCTCTCAAGTCTCTCTCTCCTTCCTTCATTCGTCATCTTCTTCATCTCCCTCTTCATCATCTTCGTCGTCCAACTCTTCCTCCTCGACATCTTCCCCATACCCAACCACGCCAGCTTCTATCTTTGTTCTTTTCTCCTCGGGACCGCCATCGAGCATTACAACACCCCCTTGTCGCTTTCGGTACTCAGCCATTGCAATTTCGTATTTCTTTGCTTCTTCCTGACTTTTTATCTCAAAGGGCTTCTTTTGTTCGTCCGTCATGTTTCGCCACTGTTCCCCCGCCTTTCGCAGAATGTCTTTGTGGTCAAGTTTACCCTGCATCATTTTTCGGAACTCGGCCAAAAATAGAAAATACGAAGTCTGCGGCCGCTTCGGCTTGTTGGGATCAACCATATCTTTGCCTTTGTACTGAGCCATTTCGCGGTCATATCGTCCTTTGTCCAGAGCGGCTTTCTCTTCGAACGGTTTTTTTTCCACGGAAGTAAAATTCCTCCATCTTGCAGAGCATTCTTTGGTAAACTCCGTAACTTTGGTAATTTGGGTCCCAGCTCTGGCCGCCTGTTCCCTGCAACTGGCCATAAAATAGAAATACGCCGATGTAGACCTCTTTGGTTTGTTAACGTCCTGCGTACGCTTTTTCCGCCGCGGAGGTTCCACAACATTCATCCGTGTCATATCTGTATAACTGTAATTGCTGTTCATCATTGTTCCTGTTGGCGGTTTAACTTCCTCACAATATTACTTATCTCCCTTCTCAAGAAGGAAATAGATGCCGTTAAATTTCGGAGAACTTCCGCAACTACCCGGATGCTCTTATTTTAACTTTCGGTAACTTCCGTTAATGTCCGGACGTTAACGAAGATGCTTATTGGTAGTTATGCGCCTGCGCTCTCCCTTACCTTTTTCGGTCCCGCCGACAGAACAAGTGAACGGTGGACGGCCGGTTGAAATAGTAATATGTATATATAGAGAGAGAGTCACTTACCTAAGTGAGTGAGTGAGGGTGGTTAATGCCGGAGTGAGGGAGAGAGATGGAGAATAGTGAGTATATCCAACCAACGACCAAGATAATGTGACCGACGGAGAAAAACTCTTGTGTGGTGTTTTTTCACTTCAGATTATTTGTTTTATTTTAAACAACTTAATGGAATTAATTTTACTCACTTGATTTTTTTAAACTGATTGAGTATTCATTCATTCCTCCAATGTTTCTTGTAGATGGCAAGCAACCAAAAAAACTATGGCGCACTTCGAATGGTGAAACATTTATTACATATTTTTCATAAAATTGAAGTGATTTTCGATAACTTTATCCTTTTTTAAACTTGAACTTATATTATATATTTAATCCTTTTTAAATATTTTTTACGTAATTTAAATTTCTTTTCTTCTTGTAAATTTCAACTAGTTTTGGTTTCCTCTTTTTGTCTCGCTGTTTGTTAAAAAAAATCCTGTCGATATACACTGGCTGTTATGAAGAGAAAATTGGCGCTTGATGAAGAAGGAGCTGGCGGGTTTTCTTGTGATGGTGGCGGTGTAAGCAAGCAATACTGTGTGCAAACGGTAGTGGCGGCGGTGGTGTAGTAATGGACTGTACCAAAATGATGATGGCGGCGATTGTGGTGGAGGTAGGAGTTAGTGGCTGCTGTACACGGCGCTCTCTGCTATTGCTGCTTATAGTGGCGGCTCTAGATATTGTACTGCTGTATGCCTGCTTACTTCTAGTAGTGGTAGCGGCGGCAGCGTAGTAATATTAATGTTAATACGACGACTACTACTACTGCTGTTGTTGCCTACTGCTACGTTTAGTGAGGAGTTGGTGGCGGGTGCTGTTGCGCTCGCGCGTATTTACGTGCCTTGTATATGTATCGTTGCTGCTACATAAGCTTGCTAGTGCTGGGGGTGCAGTGATAGCTATACTGCCTCTTACTGCTACCCTTGCCTCTCTCTGTTGCCTTTACACACTTGAAACAGTCCTACTTTCATCCCCTCTGTTACTTACTTAGTAGTGCTCTTTCTCTTTGCCTCTTTCACCTCTCACTATTTCACAAGGGAGATTGGAGAGATAGACTAAGCTCTCTCTCTCTATTCTTGACTTGCTCTCTCTATATTTCTTCTATGAAACATAGTTTTCAATCTGAACGGCCTATTAAAATAAAAGGGACTTCGCAGTGTATGTTTGTTCCACAGAGACAGCATCGGTTGGTTAATAGTATTGAAGGAGGAGGGAGGTAATGTAAGACACGAACGAAGGGGAGTAGGCTCGATAGGATGACGTTGAAAACTGGAGGCGGAGGCGTAAGGAAAAAATGGTAATCAGTATTAGGGAGGAAAGACGGATTGACTTGTGAGTGAGTAATTACACTTCATGTATAAAGACTGAAGGGGAGGAAATGTAGCAAAATGATGGGTGAAGGTGGTAGGGGCGTAGAACGAAGCTATAAATTTTGTTTTGATTTATTTATTCACGTTGTTTGCTTTTGTTTTATATTATTGTGTTTTGAAATATTTTTTTTAAAATTCGCTATAAATGACGCCATAATTTCACCAATGATGATTTGAAAAAGGCGAATACGATAATGCTGCTCGCTTAAACATTTTAGTTCATTTGACAGATTCGTGAAGAAAAAACTTGTTTACTTCGATTTTTTTTTTGTCTATCATAATACACTCCATGTCCAATTTCTTTTTCGAACTGCTACTCTTTCCTAGTTTCTTAATTCGCTAATATATATGTGTATATACATATATATATATATATATGTGTGTATATATATATATATGTGTGTATATACATATATATATATATGTGTGTGTATATATATATATGTGTATATACATGTGTGTATATATATTCACATGTGTATATATATATATATATATATATACACATATATATGTATATATAATGTGAGTATATATATGTGTGTATATATATATATATATATATATATATTGTCCTTTAAAGTGAACAATGTCTTTTGGAACGAGTGTCAATTTGTATCTGAAGTGTTTTAAAGCTTGAGCAGCACGTGTGTTCAATTTACAATGACTGACGGTGGATTTTGCGATGAATGTGTTTTATTTAGTTGTTGATTTCGAAACCTTCAATTTTGATTATAATTTTTTTTTTGATAAAAGATAAAAAAAAGTGAATATAAGTTGTTTTTTTTTAACCTGGATAGCGTGAAAAAAAAATTTTCTCAACTAAATTATCAAGTTAAATAAATTTAAAAAAAGAAAATATTAACATCTCCATTCAGCAACTTGTACTTTAAGCGCGTTCTGACTTTCTATTGAATTTAGTAGGTAAAACTTAAGAATTAGTCTTTTGTTTCAGACTTACCGTATTATGACATTAAAGATATATATTATTCGAAAGCATTTTTAAAAAATAATTTATATATTTTTCTTTTACCTGTACATGAAATAGTCTTTATCGAGGAGGTGGGGGGGGGTTATACATTTGAAAATGTAAAAACCGTTAAAACGAAGGGAGGCAATAGATAAAATCCTCCAGAGAACAACACTTATACTATATATATATATATATGGAATTCAGACATTTGTTCCCCTTAGACTTTGCCTTTATACTATGACTCTGAAGGAGAACCATTTAACCAATATTTTGATATTTGTTAATGAATCTTTTGAAAGAAACAAAAAACATATCTAGGTTTTGTTTCTATATTTTTGATAGAATTGTTTTATTTTTGTTTAAACACGTATTAAGATTTTCCGATAAATTGGACACTTCAACAAAGACTTTCTCTCATGCATTATTTGAAAAAGTAAAGGTCGTGGGGAAACCGTAGTTCGCAATAATTTTTAATGTGTTGATTGTCCATTGCCAGCATCTTATTTTATATATTATATTCTCTAAGAACTCTCCGTCCATAAGCCTAGTCGATTGTATTTCAGTCAGTATGCTGTGCTGAGATAAGGCTTGTTGGCATAAATACCACGCATACAGAAAACATACTTACACACACACAAAGTGCGTACCACCCGCCGTTGTCCTCAACCTGCCATCCTTATCGATCCATACAAAGCAATATTCCTAGTCACCTTCAAAACTTGGCATATCATTATGCAATTTACCATTATTTCTACAATAGCCATTCTCTCTATACAAGTGTTTTGGCTAAAAAACAAAATTCTAATCTTTAAAATTGAATATTATTTTAGTGAAAAGTGTAATTTCACATAATATATATACAAACACACGATTTCAATATATTTGATTAAATAGAAAACTTTACGAATCTCACGAGAAAGCAATGTGTAAACTGCTTTTGAAGATGGCGTAGCTTTGCGTGTATGTATGTATATATATATATATGTGTGTAAATTTTAGAGAAAGTGGGGGTTATTTTTCTATTTTCAAGATTTTTATTTAGTAAAATCTAGCTAAAACTTCTGCAGTCGATTTGTCTGTGATCGGATTGCGCGATTGGCTTTTATTCTTCGTTCTGACCTTGTTTTCACTGCTGCTGCTCCACATAGAAAAATGGATGGCTTGACTATTGTATCATTAGCACACACTCATGGTTTTAAATAGATACATGCATATCACGCACTCACTCTAAACAGTCTTTAGGACCTTCCAGCCAAATTAACCATCTTCAAGTAAACTTGCGCTACTCGGTATCTAAATCATAATTTATAAGCTAATTAATTTTCATTTTGTTTTTTGTTTAATTTTAAAGATTGTTCGTTAATTGATTTAAGTTTTCCATTACCAAGATTTTTTTTCTTTCTCTTCCTAATTGTTAAAGTAAACTTGTTTTCATATGTAAGGAGGAAAAATAATTAAAAAACAATTTTTTTAAAGCCAGCAAATCCCGAAAAATTTTAATCTTTGACCTAGTTTAACTAAAATTTGGGATATATTAAATTTTATCAATTTCTAAAACTGTTTGGGAATGTCACTTGTGATAGTCTGACGTCCTATCCAGGATGATATTTCTTTCATATATTTGGTGCTAAGTATTGGTTCTTAAGAGTTTTGAGGCACTTTAAAAATTCAATTTTTTTTTTACAAATTTGATTTTCTTTCAATGCTTCTGAGAAAGGGGTTTAATCAGTTATGGTAACTTCAGTTATCAAATTGACAATGGTTTTTAATTTATTATTAAACTTGTTTTTCTGGAAAAGTGTTGCATTTCTTTGTTGTAAATGTTTGTGTGTGCAATCTTATCGAAGGGGATATGTGTATTTATATGTAGGAATATGTGAAGATTATTAGAAAATAGGGAAATTAATAACCCCCCCCCCCTCAATCCTGTTACTACTCTAATAAAATCGATTTCAGTATTATAGATGTGTAATTAAATTGCCGAATCTTTGCCATGTTTTCTAATATCAATTTATCTACAGTAATAAAAGTAATTACTACATTTTTCTGTGGTGAGATAGGAAGATGTATCTTGCATATATTAGAGCAGTTTGGGGTATCTTTCTTAACTATTATATTTGTTTCTATTTTCTACACTAGTTTAAAATTACTATATTCTCAAATTGTCTTCAAGTACATATATATTTAAGAATGATAAAAAGAAAGCAGTCAAGCTTCATCATTTTCTGAATCAGAAGGACCCTAGTACCAAAACTTATCCCCAATTTCCTTTGTGCTAGATGAATGAAAGATAAATCTTCTGGATAGCACTACAGTCTTTCACAGGTAGTGCAATCTGGTGTCTATTTTCAGAAACTGTAGTGAAGTTAAAATAAAATGAAAGCCTGTAGTTGTGATTTAACTCGATAAATGAAAAGGGCCCATTAACCCTTTTGTTATCATATTTCTAGTGAAATACACTTCCTATGATTTTCAATTAATTTTGAAAATAACCAATCATTTGGAGGGATTTAGTAAAATAACTTATGGTGTTTGGAACATAACTTAACAAGAAGTTCTTACATAAAATTATAATGGAAGGTTTAAATTTAATTATGGACTCTTAGAAATAAGGGTGGTTTCAGGCAGGTTGGTATCAAAAGGGTTAAGCTGGTGCTTGTTTTGTTTATGTAGTGTTAAGTGTATGAAGGATAATAAGTCTCCTATTGGACAGGATTCTAGTCTACCACAGGTCACATTTCCTGTGGGAGAATTGAAGTTGGCACTACAAGCTGACAAATCACTTGCCAATTCTACACTGCTGCTGTTGAGAGTTTAAACCGTGGACACAATGTAGTGCTGTTGACATAATACAAACTGCCAACTTCGTGGCTACTTGTTTGGCCTCCTGTTGAGATGGACAATCTGTGCTCTCTTCTGTAAGAATAGGGTGCATGAAAATTATCAGGAAAGAAAGAAAACTCAAAAATCATGTAGAAAATAGGAATATGAAAAAATTGATTAATAGTCTAGAAATATCAATCTACATTTTTTTTTTTTAAATGGAATATTTGAAATTCTAAATGTGGATTGAAAAGTTTTATATTACTATAGTTGTTTTAAGTGGGAGAGCATTGACTCAGTTGGACTAGATTATTATGCCCAAAGTGTGTGTATGTGTGATTTTACTGTCTGTGGCCTTGGGTATTCTAACATAATTTTTCTAAGCTTTTGAAGCATTATGTTACTTAGTCTTGTTACAGGTATTTTTTTAGATTCCTTATCTAATATAATAGTTGTTTTTTACCTCATTGTCATTCCTTAGGATTGATTTTAAATGTGCTTTAATGATATCAACACTTTCAGAGAGTTTGGTCGAAGTTAACTTTTATGAACCATGTTGATAGTGCCTTTAATATTCATAAAATTCTACAGGTGGTGCTATTAAATTAGATATGGCCTTGGTTAGTTGAAACCTACTTAAGTTTATATATATATATATATATGTCGCAAATCGACCAAAACTAAATATTGGCTAACATTATTCGTAAAAATCCAACCAATAAATGAGCAAACTAAAATTGTATCATTTCTCATTTTATTCTCAAGCTTGCTGCTTTACTAATTATTTTGTATTCAATACAAGTCAATATAATTTATATTTTTACAAGTATAACATTTTCTTTGCATTCCAAATTGTTTATAATAATTGATTCATTTTTGAATCAACATAATAATGTATTGATAGATTCTTTTCAGATCCCTTGAGATAAAAAGAAAAAAAAAGAATAGTTATTTCTAAGATATTTTGTTTTGAAGACTCTTTAAGGCAATAGTTACTAATGAAACCAGCATATGTCAGAATATTGGCAAAGAGGCTGTTGCTTTAAAGGAAAATGCTGCAGGCCACAACAGATTTTCAAATAAAATAAATGAATATTTTTAAATACTTTTATTTCCACTTATGAATCTTGAGTAGGAGATGAAGTGAAGGAGTTTTTTCAGTTTTTGCTTGCATTCTATATTTAAGTGTGTTTTTCGTTTTCTTCCTTTTTCCATCATTTCTAACAGTTATCTTTAAGTTTTTATGTTATATTATTGGTTTCATTTTACTACACAAAGGTCCTATATTTTAAAGGGTGGACTTGGATGTTGTGATGTCCATGCTTTTCCCAAGGGCATTAGGAAAGTTACTGAAATGAAATGGCAGTCTCAAATATGTCGAGAGCTTATCTCTTCCTCTACAGATCACTCTTCATAAATATTGATTTCTTTCAAGCATGTACAGGGCCAAATTATATAAGGGTTAGGGTATATTAGATTAATTTGACACCGGTATATTACTAGTTAATTTTATTGATTACAGAAGGATTTCGACTTGGAACAATGAGGTACCAAGGTGTATGAATATATAAAACAAAATATTTAATCTCCAGATTTTCAAAACTGATCGTGGACTCTATAGGAAATATCAGTGGACTCGATGTTGTCTTTGGGTGAGGTTGTAATTTTCTGTAAATGTTAAAACCAACTAAAACCTTCCAGTCACATATTTTTATACCCGTTTTAAATCTGCTATAGCCTCAGGCTGACCAATGCCTTGTGAGTGAAACTACGGAAGTCCATCGTATAGATATATATGTGTGTGTGTTTGTCTTTCTCTCTTTACATGCTTGTTTGTTAATGTCCCGTAACTTAGTGGTTCAGCAAATAGAGACCGATAGAATAAGTACCAGACTTTAAAAAAAAAAAAAAATAAAATAAGTGCTGGGGTCAATTTGATTAATTAAACCCTTCAAAGTGGTGCCCCAGCATGGCTGCAGTCCAATGCCTGAAACGAGTAAATCTGTCTCCTTGATTGACACAGCGTTGGCTCGTGTAATACTTTCCAGTATGTAATTGCTTACATTTTCCACGCTGTTAATCGTATCGTTTATTTTTTTTTTTTTTTAGGTTGGGAATATATTACATAAATTTCAATCAGCACCATCTTTGATTATTTTTAATTACACCATTTTTACGTCTCTTTAGCCTGGGTTTGAACTCAGAACCTTTATTTCTAATGTAGAGTTTCAACATTTTTGTCACTATCTATGCCTTTTAGAAATAAATGTTCTTAGCTCAAACACAGTTCTGTGGAAATATATAAATGTAGGAACAGGTTGCTTGAAGGCAATAAGAGATTGGACTGATTAAGCTATCATCATCGCTTTTTACGTCCGTTTTTCCATGCTAGCATGGGTTGGACGGAGAGAGTTATTGAGGCATAATTTTT
>JAOPJM010001842.1:8896585-8906750 GCA_027124095.1 Muusoctopus leioderma
CGTTTGTTTGTGTTTCCTAATAAACAGACGCCTGGCCGTTCAGTGATCAGTGTTGGTGACAGGAAGAGCATCCGACCGTAAAAATTCTGCCTCTAGAAATCTCCATCCAACCCATGCTAGCATGGAAAAACGGACGTAAAAAGCGATGAATGAATGAATCATCATTTGTCCTGGTGAGATTTACTGTGATGAGTTGATTAATTTGAATTATTCTGCAATTATATCATTTCAACCTCTACATTTTGGGATAATTTGTTGACAGGAAAGTATCATAAATGTACTCAAAATCCTAACCATTATAATTCCTCTATGTAATAACTTTCTTGTGTTTGGTAATGATTTTTCTGTCAGTCAGTAATTAAGCCATTGACAACTCTTTATTCTTCTGCATTCTTTAAATGCTGTAATACGTTTACTACTATTATCGTCCACTTCTTTCGTTAATGAGGATCTTCATTATAGCCCCCCCCCCCTCTCCTCCGTCTTTGTCTATATATGTGTGTGTGTCTGTGATCATCATCATTTTCCATGCTGGCGTGGCTTTGATGGGTCATTATGATCCGGGCCATCTGTTATTCGGAGTCACCGCCCTTCTAGATGTGCCGAGGGACCACATCTCACTTGTACGTTCATTTATGGTGTGGTTTCTATGACTGGATGCCCTTCCTAATAGCAACCACTTTACAGAGTGTACTGGGTGCATTTTATTGTGGCACTAACATTAGAGAGAGTGCCTTGTCCCCTACAAACCTAAAGAGTCCTCTCTACTCTACGTCGTCTCCATTCTTTCAAGGCAAACATGACAGAGAGTGTGAATAGAAGTGGAGGGATGACCAAGAGGTTGAGAGTAGGGTAACAATTTCAGTGTGATTGGGCGGCGGTGTCGTCGTCGTAATAATTTCTCTAATCTTGTTTCTTTTAGATTAGCTTTAATTATTTTGCTTTAAGTTTTTTTTTCATACTCTTCTTAAAATCACTTCAGAGCATATATGATCTCAATTCTCATCATTCACTTTAAATCACACTATCTTTAATTTCTCCCTTATTTGCATGTAGAGTACTGGCAGAGTTCACATTACAAATTCAATAAAGTATACTTATATTTCTTTCTATGCCATTTAAATGCTATATGCTAGGTTTCTAATATATTTACTATAAAGAAAGAAAAAAATAACCAACTACAATTTCTTGATATACTAAAGAAACACACTGGACACTTGCTAAATTATTAGCCTCACTACCCCTACAGTATTAAGAAAGGTATGAGAAAGTGCCTTTTACACAGAGCAAACCATATAAGTATAAAATTGCCACTTTCAATCAAGAATTGTCAACCTTAAAAAAGTATGTTCCTAAGGAACAAAAATCCACCACATTATCTGAGATCTGCTGTAATTACTTTACTCCAAGTGTCTAACTGAAAAGATACAAAGAATTTGTGAAGAGTTTTCAGGTGTAACACTACATTCTACAAATGTCTCATCAGAGTAAAACTTACCAAATCTTCACAAATTAAAGAATTGCTTTTGTAAGTTATAGAAGGATTTACAAAGAAGAAATGGGCTAATGCTGGTACTTAAATATAAATCATAGGGTTGGGGTTTCCAACGTACCTCAGTGGAAACTAAAAAGAAAAACAAAATCAAAAAAGCAGTACATACAAGGTCTGTCCAAAAAGAAACTGAACTTTAAAAAAAACAAATTTATTGCTTTATTTAAAATTTAATCAGACTTGTCTCCTTCAAAATAGTTCCCTCCACTGTTGATACACCACTCCCAACATTTTTCAGTTTTGGAATGTGTTTTCAGGGGTAGGGGTCAGTTTTTGTCGCCAACTTTCTTTGATATCTTCTATTGTCTTATATTGGCAACTTTTCAGGGTAGATTTCAACTTTGGGAACAAAAAAAAAAGTTTGCATAGGCCAAATCTGGAGAGTAGAGTGGCTTGAGGATGAAGGTCATCTCATGCTTTGCCAAAAAGTTAGGGATAAGGTGTGACTTTTGTGGAAAATTTTGCCACAACAGAATGCATCTTCAATTTTTCTTTTAAAATCATGTGGCACAAACTGATGCTTACTTCTTTGGAAACTTCATGGATTACAGCACACACTTTTGCAATGTGATCATCGTCCGTTGTTGTGGAAGGTCGTCCTGATTTGGGATCATCTTTGGTAGATGGTCTTGATTTGAAACGCTGGTACCTCTCATGACATTATGTACAGCTCACAAGCAATCTCCCTTATAGGGCTCTTGCAACATTATAAAAATTTCCATAAAAGTTTTTCCAATTTTGAAACAAAATTTCACACAAACTCTTCCAAATTCTTCATTGTTCAATTTGTGACAAATCATCAAGTGCACTAAACATGTGTTCACTCTCAGCATCATCAGATAGATCTTGGTCAGGCTTCATTGACAATGAGTTTCCACTGATCCCTGTCTTCCGTTGCAGCTGGTAGAAGTACACTGCTGATGAGAGTATCGCGCTCTAGCACTTCAATGTACGTTGTTGCAGGTCTTCCTTGCTTACTTTTTCCTTGTGTTGGCTCCTGTAATAGCACTTGGTGAATTAATTCATCTTTACTTCTCCAGGTGTGTCTACTGAACTGTAACCTGAGTTTAGTTAGAGTTGCAGTTATCTTGGGAATGTTACCATATGGTTGTTTGTTGGTTAAGTGTGCTTTCTATGATGTGTTTGTTGCTACTCTGAGCAGTAGGGTGTATCTCTATCTAGGCATTTAGCGAGTGTCTTAGTGAGAGTCCAACATTATGCTCTGTAGAGAAGTGTGCTTTCTATAGCTACCCTGAAGAATTCAACTTTTGTGTATTTTAGGATGTCACTTTTCCACAATGTGCTCATTTTCCCCATTGCTGTCCAAGCCATACCAATTCTAATTTCCATATCCTTCCACTAGAGAGCCTATTGAAGGAAACAGTCAGTCACATACCAATTTAAAAAGCATGCAGACCCAATAACATACCCACAGAAGTATGAAAAAGTGGAGCTCTACAAGAGCTTCTAATAGAGGCTCTTGTAGAGCTAAATGAAGTCAAACTAGAAATATGGTCAAAAGGGGACATAATACCCTTTCCTAAGAAAAGAAACCTAGGCCAAACTATAAACTATATAGGAATTACCCTGATGTGCATCTCATCGAAGATATATATTAAAATGCTTCTAAACAGAATAAGTCCCCATATTGAACCACTACTGTGAAAAAATCGAAATGGATTTCGACCAAACAGATCCACATTATCACAAATTATCAATGTATGTAGATTAATCAAAGGAATCAAAGCAAAAACTTACAAGCAGCTCTTACTTTTATAGATTTTCGTAAAGCATTCCACAGCACTCATCAGAACGTTCACTTTGGCATGTGTAGATTGATGACTAACTGATGTGGCGTGATGTGGCTATCATTAGACTAAAGGTCACGGTCACCCATTCACAGCCCTGCAGTTGCAAGCACGCAGCATCAGCTGGTTGGAACACCATTTTAAAAGTTGTTTCTTTTTAACTCTTAACATCCTGTTGAGAATTTTCTAAGTCCTGTAATAATGGAGCAGAAAATGTCTAGAAATGGGCTTTTTACAGCTTAATTATTATGAAATTTACAGGTAAGAAAAACAGCTACTTGGTGTTTTCACACAAAAATAGTTCACTTTCACCATATATATATATAGTTCAATTATTCATGTCAATTTGATGGTGTGGTATCGTGTGGAACTGTGTCTTACAGGACATTAAGAGTTAAACAGGCCTCATACAATGCTTCGAACACAATCAGTAGACTTACCAAAAACGAGATGAAATATCATTAAATACCAAAAATGGGATGAAGTAATCATTAAATAGCCACATATCTATCATATTGGATTGTGACACACTGGTTATGTGTAAAAGCTCTGTGTTATAAAAAGGGTTAAAGATATGTTTTAGGTGTTGAAATGTGACAGCTAAAAATGATTGGAGAAAATACTTATCGGGGTATAGTTAAGATATAAAAACAAAGATGAGGTGTAATGGGCTCATCATGCTATTTAATAGTAACTTATTTCAGAATGGTCTTCAAAACGTTCAAATGTTTCCAGATAACCATTAGAGTGTCGGACAAAATGCGCTGTGGTATTTTTTCCTGCTCTTTATATTCTGAGATCAAATTCTGCCGAGGTCAACGTTGTCTTTTTGCCTTCTTGGGTCGATAAAATAATGTACCAGTCAAATACTAGGGTTGATTTAATCGACTAAACCCTCCCCAAAATTTCTGGCCTTGTGCTTATGTAAGAAATTATTATTGATATTATTGGGTTTGGCAGAAGCAGTAGCACACTGGACAAAATGCCTTGTGATATTTAGTTACATCCCTTTGCATTCTAAGTTCAAATTCCACCAGGTCAATAAAATAAGTATCATCAATTTATTGGAATCAATTGAAGCGATGACTAATGCCCCCCCCCCCCACACACACAAGCCTTGTGTCCATGTCAGAAATCATTATTTTTTTTATTTTATTTCTTTTTTAGTTTAGCTACCCAACCTATTGTCAATTAATTATAAAGTAAAAGGAATATAGGTTGGTGTAATGTAAATAAAATTGGTTTGATCGCCTGTTTGGCTTTTAAAAGTGTTAAAACAGCCAGACCATAAAGGTATAAACTGCTATTTAAAAAAAAAAAATTTAATAAATCTTTGATATGTTCTTTGTTGACAATTGAAGCATGTTGCTAGCTCTGTCATTTTGCAATACAGCATACTTAACACAAATGTAATTCCAATTTTATTTACTCTTTTGTTTGTAAAACTGACAAATGACTATATTCTTATGCTAATGTTTATTATTTCATAGCCGTCTCTTCAGACTAATGATATTATTATTGATATTTATTGTAACTTTCTGCTCGGACTGTGTTCCCAACAGGATTTGACTTGATGAATTCTGTTATATTGATTACCATTATCATTCTGGTGTTGCTTTGTTTTGTTTCTTTTAATTTTATACAATTGAAAATAATGATTTCTCCACATGGACAGATTTGTTTTTAGCAATCTTGACCTGGGAAATTGTGATGTTGATGCCTCTCTCAGGGATATCAGCAACATAAGCTCTAACTGACAATCATAATCAAGTTAGAAGCTTGGTTCATTGAGAACTTAGTATGGCATCCACTACTAAACATTCACTTAAAGTTGATGCTGCAGCATAGCCTTAGCTGTGATGGTTAAAATGAACGAAAGAACTAAACAAATGAAAATTTTGATAACAGATTTTCTTCTAGACTTGAATTAAAACTTACTAATTTTCCGTACTGTTTCCTGATTTTGACTTAATGTCAGTTTAATATGATGAAGGAAATAAGTTGAAGTGAAGGCAGAATACAAAAATTGGGTTGGTATGGTTGGGTAATATTTGGTTACTTTGCATATTTAAAAAAATCCTTGTAGCAAAATCGTAAGCTTAGTTTATTGACCAAATTATCATGTACCACACAATTTAACAAACAGGAAAATATCTTTTGGATGTTACAAATGTGACCGCAGAGTAACTAGTAGGTAAAGAAAACATTTACTTGCTTGCTGGACCTCTCTTTGATTTCAAATGTCCAACAAAGTTATTGTTCATGAATGCATGTTACATAAAAATATATCTATATGATTCCATTGAAATTAAATTCTAATGATGATTAAATAAATAACATTCAAGTTTATCTCCATTTTAATATTGTGTTCATTCTGTAGTGGAGTAGATGTGCTGATGGTTTTTGACTCTAGATAACTGCTTTTTATGAAAGAATATAAATGGATGCTTCACAGAAAGTAGGATTTCAGTTAACCTTTTCATCAGCATCATCATTTTATGTCTGCTTTCCATGCTGGTATGGATTGAACGGGTCATCATGCTCTGGATTAGTTCCTATTCGCTGTTACTGCTCCTCTAGACAGGTTGGGGGACACGTCTCACTTATACGTTCCATTTTTGACTTAGTTTCTATGGGTGGATGGATACCCTTCACAACACTAACCACTTTACAGTGTGTACAGGGTGCATTTTATCATAGCACCAATACAAGAGAGGTTGTAATGTCCTCAGCATGACTATAGGGTCCTCTCTACCCTACGTTGTCTCTGTTCGATTACCAACCACTTTACAGAGTGTTATGGGTGCATTTTATCATGTCATTAACTCAAGAGAGATTGCCTTGTCTCCTACAAAGCTAGAGTGTGAATAGAAGGGAAGTGATGACCAGAAGGGTGAGAAAGGAGAGAGTATGGGTGTGGTTGTGGGGGAGTAATGGAAGAGAGACAGTGATAGCTACTTGTTGGTAGTTGGTAGAATATAAAACAGGAGTAGCAGCAATATAGATCTGTCATGTTAAGAGAGAGCAAATGATGGTTAGCAACAGAGATGGGAGATGAAGGATGGTGAGAGTGGTAGATGTGAACTAAGTCATATGGGGAAGAGAGAGAGAATAATGGTTAAATAACTATTGGTTAAGATGTAAACTTAGTGCATATGAAAAATAGATGGTAAATGAGATAAACAGGTTTAATTTTTTGAGTTTGTTTGTTACATTATGAATCATTTTAGCAGGACATCCTTCCATCCAAAAACATTATATAATAGTTCTTCCAGGAAGCATCCATGCTCTTAGTAAGATTCTATCCGTAGAAGAAGAATAACCAGACTTAAATGAAATGTATATTTTCTCGTATTCCTTCTTTGACGATTTCTTAGCATACATACACCCACAAAGGTATTTTCATACTTATATGTTCTAGGAACATTGTTGATGCCCAAAATTAATTATAATAATTATCTATGGTTGTTAAAAAAACAAAAAAAACACCCAGTAATTATAATAATAATGATTTCTTTTATTTACCACAAGGGCCACAGATGGAGGGACATTACAAGGACAGATTACAAAAACTTTGGGGGTTTACGCAAAATCAATTCTGAAAAAAAAAGGCAATATACAAAAGGCATAAAATAAGATATCATAAAAGAGGGACAGCCACCTATAGCCAATCAAGGAACTCCATAGATCTAGGATTATCCAGCTGTGTTCCCCGGCCTAATTATTATAATAATAATAGAATTGCTCACATGATAACTTCAGGAATATGGGGGATAATAAGTCGAAAAATACAGTGATAAACTGGAAATACTAACATATATTAAAGTTTTGGGGAAAGGCATGAACATCACTATCCAGTATCCCTATATCTGAAGTCAGTAGGGCTGATTACCCATTGATGATACTTCTGATCATAAAAGGGGTAAACAGTTGGCTCTGTTTATTGTACTGTTATGCGGGATAAATAAATATTTACCCTTATCTGAAGATTAACTAAGGTCATTACAGTAGCCACCTAAACAAGTCTGGTTTACTTGCTCAGAGGAGGAGAGAGAGAGAGACTTAATGATTTCTTTGTGACTAATAATAACAAAAAAAAAATCTTGTTCTTACCATTTAAAACAATATATAATATTATCAGAATATCCTCATTAACTATCCCAATTCTTATGAACAACTCTCAAGCCTCTTCTACAACACATGTATGCTTTCTCTAGTAACCTTTCCTAGAATATTCATATTCTTGTAGTGCCGAAACCACATTACAAATACTTAGCTTTCATTTTACAATATCTAAATATGTCCCAGTATAGTGTGTTTTCATATCCATGTTGCTACACTTCTTTCAATCATTAGCATCTGAGACTGCCCTAAGAGAAAAGGAATACTCCTTTAAAATCTTCGGTCCATGATCTTGTATTACACTGTATCATGTCCTTAAATTTTATATCATTACTATTATGAATTTATTGGCTGCTCAATGGAATGAATGAGTTATGGAAAACTGAATCCATGGGTAACCTTTTTTTTCTATTTTTCCTGTGTGTCAGTACCATGACTTAAACAAAGGCTGTTGCTCTTCATATCAGTCAAGGCAAGTCTAAATCACATGGGTGGTAAGAGGAGGAGAGGCATGTGGATTTGGTTCTAGTAGAGTCGTAACCTGCTAGTTTGGGGCAGTAGAAACCAATAGTGGCACGAGACATAAGTAGGTTTATAGCATGTCACACACACACACAAATATAGATTTCCATGTTCAGCAGGTTGTACAGTTATGTTAGGTAAGGTTTGAGGGTGGTTTTTGCTGGAAGGTATTAGGTTTGGTATCCTCAAAATACTGTGTTCATCACTTTACAGTTTTATGTGTATAAAATTGAGGAAATATACTTGGCTTCTTCTATATAGTCTTATAGTTATGACATTTATAATAAAAAAAGAATAAGTAAATATCTTTGTAGCCCCTCTTCGTCCGGCTTTTAAGGGTAGTTTCTTGGTTCCAGTTTTATGGTGTTAAGCAAGTGAATGACAGTTCTTCTAGGTAGTATACTAATATTCCAAGCTGATATGGTATCTATTTTTCCTGACAGGTAAACTGAGGCCTATAGAATTTAATGCATTGTCCAAAAATACAATTGAAACATCTTTGGTAGATTTGGACTTCTAGGTCATTGAGCTTATTCCCCAATATCATATGAATTTGTCTCTTTTGCTTCTGCATTGAAACAATAGGCTGTTGTTACTTACATAACTTGACTTAGATAAGAAAAAAATGAACGCAATAATATCCAAGATGTATCCCAGGAGGAAGGTGTAATTTATCCATGTTTAAAGCAACATGCAACAATAATCTTTTTCTTTCTATTTAATAAATATTCTTATTTGAGAGAACAAATTATTTTTTTGAATTTAGATTCAATTATATCTTAGATACTAACATTTGATGAACTCTTGGGAAAGCTTTTCTAGATAGAGTAAGTTATTATAAATCAGTTGAATTAAACAATTTCATGAATCCCTCTAAGTAAAATTCTGTCAAGTTTTCTGGAAGTCAATGGACGTTATTTTGAATTCTAAATTCTATATTTTAATCAAATTCAGTAATCTGCTAATTCAATTGAAATTTAATCATAAATTTATCAAAGAAAAATTAAAGTTTTCAATATCTACTTCTGTAGATTTAAAAATAAATGTCAGACAATATGTACATTGAAAATGGTTTATAGCCAAACAAATTTCTTATAATTTGTTTTTTATTTCTTTTTGTTTTTTTCTTTTTCCTAATTTGTTTTTCGTATTGTAAAATGGTTTTTTTTTTACATTTAAGAGATTTTCTTGTTTTTTTTTGTTTTTTTTCTCTCAACTAGGAAATAAGGATTTATAACATAGGCACACGACTACAAATTTTAGCGGAGAGTGTAGTTCATTTATTTTATTATCCAGAAGTAGGGAAGGCAAAGTTGATCTCAGCACAATTTTAACTCAGAATATGAAAAGATGTAATTAAATTCTGCAAGGCATTTTGTTGCCACTCTACTGATTCTGCCATTCACTGCCCTTCAACTAAAAAATGATAAATAATAGAAATGGCTTAGAAGTCCGTTTCAAAACCACATAGCACCTTCGGCAGGTGTCTTCCACTGTAGTCTTAGGCTGACCAATGTTTTGAAAGTGAATTTGATAGATGGAAACTGTGTGGAGGCCCATTGTGTGTGTGTGTGTATATATATATATACACATATATACACGTGAGTGTCACCAGTTGTTTTCATGTCATTTATCACATAGGCAGCCGTTGATGTCTTTTTTTATTATCTACACAAACAATAGGTCTGGCAGCTTAGCAATTTGACGAGTAAAGATCAGTGGAAAAATTTCCATACTTAAAAATAAGGGTTGGTGACAGAAATGTCATCCGGCTGTAAAATACTGCCTCAAAAAATCTCCATCCAACCCATGCTAGCATGGAAACACAGATGTAAAACAATGACGCTGATGATGAAATGTATAAATAAAAATGAAAATAATATAGCAATAAAAAAACTGTTTGCAGTATTTTTATTTTGCCTTTTAACTTCATCTTTTGAACTATTCTTGCTTCTCATTAGGGTTTAATGTTCTTATCTACTATAGCACTGTTTTGGAACAATCTTTACCTGAAGAAATGTATATGAGTAAAAAAAAAAAACATCATCTGAAACATTTGGTGAATAAACTAGTTTTAATGCTAAAAATCACTCCGTTTAGTTGTATGAAATTGAGTTGCCGGAATAGTCTTTCATATATATATGTGTGTGTGTGTATGTAT
>JAOPJM010001842.1:8906850-8917194 GCA_027124095.1 Muusoctopus leioderma
CCACGCAGTGGGACTGAACCCGAAACCATGTGGTTGCAAAGCGAACTCCTTAACCACACAGCCATGCCTGCACCTATTAAAATAAATACCAGTCATGTACTACAGTCAATTCAGATGACAATAGCTTTTCCCTACAAATTTATCCATGTAATTAGTAGACAAAAACTCCCCTCTAGGTGTGTTTAATATCTAAAAACAAGCAGACTTCCATTTTCTATATTTAAATAAATTTCAATTAATTGATTTTATTTGAGTTATCTCCCTTACATGTTTTTATATTTTAAAAACTTCAAGGGGGGGGGGAGTTTTTGTCTCCCAATTACATGGATAACAACAGTTAATCAATGTTTTTCAACTCACTATATTACATACATGAGACCCTACCGTATTTATATTGTGAGTGGTCTTAATTGTCTCAACCAATCAAAATTATACTTGAATGTGTTTAAAATAGTGTCTAAACCTGATCCCTTATCACCAACCTGAGAATTCCTGTTTTCAAAACAAATAATGCTTAATGAGTAAGAAATTACAAACTGGAAAAAATAGTGTGTGTGTCACTATTGTTTACTTTCCATTCTACTTCAATGCTGGCAAAAGGATATGCGAAGAAGCTTTCAAACCAATGAGGGAGCTTCTATGTTGTTGCCCAAATCACACTTTACCATCTCTTAAAAGAGAATGAATGGGAGTACACAGTAGATGATGTAGTCCTACATACACTGGCTGGAATACCTTTGATCATAGGTTTGCTTGATCAAGGTTGACCTGGGGCTAAGCAGCAACAACAAAGAAGTTTTGTTTTTCATTTTCTTTCTATTATTTACATTCTATGTATGTATAATACTCACAATAATATTAAATGAGAAATTGGCAGCAGATAATCTTTGTTGAATTCCACCATTTCTTGACCAGTATAATCTTCTTTCCTTCTCAAACTTTCTTGCATACATGGCATTAGAAAATTTTTTTTTATTTTCTTGGCGTGTTTACAAACATGTTGATGATGGTACCACTCCTTCCACCACCACCACCACCACTACTACTACTACTACAGTCATCAACCACCTTTGCTATAATTACTGCTGGTACCAAACCAATGTTCTCGCGGATGTGCATGACTGCATATAATACATGAATTGAGTCTGCAGTTTGATTTCATTTCTCTAAAGCTCTTGGTTAAAGTATTAATGTCACAACTGCACACATTATAACACACTGTTGAAAATGAGACTGTATGCTTTGGTGCCTATAAGGGTTGATCTTTTTACTTTCATCTCTCTAGAGTGGAAAACGTAAATATCCATAATATACACCGGAGTCAGTTTAACCCTTTCGTTACCATATTTATAATGAAATACTTTGTGTATGATTTTCAGTTAATTTTGAAAATAATCAAGAATTTAGAGGTATTTAGTAAAGTAACTAACTTTCTTGTTATTAAGTTGGTGTTTGGAACATAACTTAACACAAAGTTCTTGCATAAAATTATAATGGAAGGTTTAAATTTAAATATGAACACTTTGAAACAAATGTTTTTTTTATAGAACCAGGGGCGGTTTCAGGTGGGTTGATATCAAAAGGGTTAATCAACAATACTCTCTGTCTTTCCCTTAAAAAAAAATCCTCACTGTTATTATTATTAGACCAATGGATTGGCAGAATCTGTAGAGCATTAGACTAAAAGCCTTATAGTATTTAGTTACACTCATTCTTTTATGTTCTGAGTTTAAATTTTGCTGATGTTGACTTTGCCTTTCATCCTTTTGGGATGAAAATAAGTATCACCTATTTCATTTCCTAAATTTAAATCAAATATTTTTTTTTTTTTTTAAATTCTTTCATATGCATTGAATTGATTTTTATGAAATACTTTAAATAGTAGTCATTGACTTCAACAAGCTATTTAATTTCTTCACTTTATGATTAATAACTATCCAGAAGAAACTAATTCTTAGATTCTACCTGTAAATATTGGATCCACAAAAAAATAAGTAAATTTTTTTTAAAAGAGATTCATAAATTTTGAATTGCAACTGAATGTTCACTAGACAAAAACCACTAATCACCTATGTTAATAGTGCAGACATTTTTATTTTATGATATTCTTATGTTTTTTGTTGTTTTTTTTAATGGTAAAAAATGTGGAACAAAAAGAAAAATTCTAAGAACAGGTCCTATATCAGTCATTATTTTCAACATTCTTACTGAATTTGTTGAAACGTTATAATTCAGCAGATTACTGTTGTTCCCACTAAGAAGAAATATCTGATTGTCTGTAAAAGCTTTCCTTCTCAACATCTATTTACCATAGTTGAATCTAAGATATCGATTTGAACCTTGGCTCTTAGCATGAATTGTGCTTCAGAGTATTTATAGATGCTGTTTAAAAACTAGCTTTAGTAACTTGCTGGCATTCATAATAAGTTAGTGATCTTTAGCAACTTTGTCTTATCTATTTTCTCATTGAGAGTAAGTTTAATTGTTGTATATTAAAATAATATTTTAGAAAAAAAAGTTTTCTTTTTGTTTTGTTTCTTCTAATATCTTTTCTAAAAGAAAACTACACTATTTTGATAGTTGTTGAGGGTGGTGAGTTGATTCAAATTGTAAAATGCCAAAATAAAAATACTGTATGTTTTTAGTTAAAGTGCTGATGATTTGACTTTACGTTCCATATTTTGAGTCTATTAACTAACAGTAATACTGGAATTAATGCTACCAACAATCCCCTTCCTCTCTAGAAATTAACCTTGTACTAATGTAAGAAATCGTTATGGTTACTGTCGGTAGAACTCTCCTTTTTTCTGTGGCTTTTAGTGAGAAAGTGGAAACATAAATGCTTTTTTATTTTTTTTTTATTTACCTCTGGGTGACACTCAAAACCAGGTTCATTACAGTCAATTAGTAATCACATTGTTTAAATTAATTCTGAGAAATGTACCTGCAGTAGCATTTAGATAACATTATCATAGGCTGTCTACACTACTAAAATAGTTTGGAGAACACTGTTATAATTTTGTTGCTAATTAGAAAAAAAAATTAAACTAATTTCTCAAACACTAAAATGTTTAAGTACCAATCTGGAATTGACTTCAAAATTAGTTATTTTTTCTTTCCAGATGTGAGATGAAAAGATTGTAAAGCTCCAACTATCTATAAAGTCAATTACAATTGAATTACTGTTCTTTTATTCACTCTCAATTGATGAAAAGCTAACTTTATTTTGATGAGATTTGAACTAAGAATCCTAAGATTACAAACTAGTGTAGTATAAATGTTCCGACCCAATATTCTTACCTCTGCCAAATTCCTTCCATTTGTATTTTAGTAATGTCTGTTTTATCTCTTCTACTTTTGACAACTATTTTCTGTCATGATTAAAACAATATCAATCAGAATAAAAAATTTCTTTACTCATTAAGCATTATTTGTTTTGAAAACAGGAATTCTCAGGTTGGTGATAAGGGATCAGGTTTAGAGCAGAGATCTTGTAGTTTTTAATCTGGAGTTGGCTATTACAGAATAAATAGAAGTAAATGAACAAACATTACAAAACATAAACTAGAACCTTTTTTTTTCCTTCTAATTTACAGATGTAAGGATTAACAGAAGTCAGCAATTTATTTCAAAAATACATTCTTGTATTTCAAAATAATATAAAAAAAAAAAGTAAAACAGGAGAGCAAAGATGTTATAGTATCAAGATGTATTATTAATTTATATCAAAACTCCTTTGGTATTGTGTTGATAGACAAAAGCCATGATGTGAGCACTTCTATCATGTCCCAAGTCCATAGGAGAATTTGAGTGCAACTGTTCAAGTGAACAAAACAATGGTGACAGTTTCCCTGCTTCTTACAGTAGTGAACTGTACCTATTACAGGGTATCTGTTTACAAAACACAATGTGTAAATCAAATAGGTAAATTGTGAGGATTTATAGAACAAAAAAGTGAAATTTGTAGCCCATAATAAAGATCCACAGGTAGATATTTAGATCATGTTTAATAAATAAATACAACTGAATTATTTGATATTACTTCATCATGGACCATGATGGAGTGATATCAAATAATTCAGCAGCTGACCTGTTTGACTACGAAGTTGTTTTTTTTTTTAATGTCAAATTCACATTTTATTTAATTAAAGTGATGTTTCTAATCTTCTTATATTTCCTAATTGTATCCTTACTGCATAATTGACTTTATAGACAGTTGGATCTATATAGTCTCACATCTGCCAAGAAAGGAACTAATTTTGAAGTTAATTCCTGATTGGTATTTACAAATTTGAGTGTTTTAGGAATTAGTTTATTCATTAATATTTTTCTAATCAGCAGCAAAAATTATAAGTGATCTTAAAACTATTTTAGTACTGGAGACACCCTATGGTAATAATACCTCACTCTTACCACTGGTACCTTTCCCAGAATTAATTTAAACAATGTACATACATAACGACAAAGTTAGCCAGTTTCTCGGTTGCTGTGTAGCCAGATGACGAAGGACTGACGAATGGTGAAACTTGTCCAACTCATGCATGCAGTGGAAAAGCAGACATAAAAGAATGATGATAATGACGATCACTAATTAACTGTAGTGAACCTGGTTTTGAGTGTCTCCTCTTTTTGTTCTCTCTCTCAACAAACATATGTTTCATTTAATTGACCCTCTTAAGCATAATTCATGGAGTTCTGATATTTATTATTGGTTTTATTGATAACATGCAGTGTTTTACCTTGTTAACAAGAAAAAAATATTGAAGTTATTATTTGGAATATATTAGGTGGTGAGTCTTGTAACCCATTTTGTTTTCATGTTGTGTATTTTGGGTAAGACACTCTTGTGGAACCCATTCTTCTCTAAAGAGGAGTTGAAATCAACATTACAAGTTATCACGACAATTATCAATTTTACAAAACTCCAACTGATTATATCTATGAATTGAACCACTGCATGGTTCCTACTTACAGCTAAATGAACTGGGCTATTTGAGAGTTAAGTGTCCTGGAGACTGACAGTATAGTAACATTGAATTCATAGCATCAACCATTCATGATGTCTGGTTTTCTCTTGACTTGGCTTGTTGCAACTGTCATTTACTAAAGTTAATCTTTCTGCTGACAGAACCTAAATATCATTTGTAAAAATAGACATATAAAATACTACCATATAGTAATGAGGTTTTTCTGAATCTACTGTTTACAAGTTGCACCATTGCATTTGATTTATTATTGTTCCTTGCTGATATGATTCGGGGCAGTTTTTAAGTGTTATCACATCAACTTCATAGATATATGTGTTAATATTTTGTGTAGCATGTTACTTCAACCATGGTTTTTATGGATGGCTATATCCTCTCTTTCATGTCAACTGATTATGACTGTAGTATAGGTTTGAATTTCAGGTATAGCTATTTATCTTCACTTATGCTCTTAATCCTCTTGAAAAACATCTGAACATCACAACTCCCAATTTTCCTTTCCTTGAAGTCAATAAGGCTGGTAGATATCTCTAATAATAAAAGGTCAAGCAATTAACTTTATTGTACGAGTGTAAGGGGATGAATATATATTTTTTTCTTTATTCTTTATATGAACGAAAATATATGAAGTATATGAAGAAATATTGATAATGACAATAACAAATTTATTATTATTATTATTATCGTCATCGTCATCATCATCATCATCAAAATTTAACTTTGCTACGTATAATATGCAATATTGCAATATCTTAAAATCAAAAGTAGAAATAGTGAACAAATTTACAGCTATTGCTGAGAACAGAAAACTTAAATCTTTACAAATGTTTAAAATATATATGTACTTCTTATAAGCTAAAAACAAAATCGAAATTTTACTTATTTTCAAATAGTTTCCTCAAAGTGGAGTTGTTAGTAATTTGGAAAACTTTGGGCTGTGCTTTTTGAAAATGCTTAAAAAGAAAAATAGTTTTTATTTTTCAATTACATATGTTTTCTTTGTCATAACAATAGTATTAAAATAATTATTAAAATGTTATTATTAATTTGTTTAAAAAAAATCAATATGAAGAAGTTTGGAATATCAAGCACTCAACTAATGTAGATTGGTTATAACTTGAATTCTTCATCTGTAAGATCAGATAATGGCTTTGAGTAGTAAATTGAATTGCAATTATATACAAACTTCTAATTCATTGGGACAGTTCCTTAAAAGGTTAAAACATGTGAAAGTTCAACTCTCCTGAGATGGAGGCTACACCAAATAGAACTTAATGCAAACATTCTCTTACTACATATCTGCTGTCACTATCAATTTGATATGTTTTCCTATGCTTGCTTTATCATATGGTTGGCAAGCAATTTTATGGCTACATTTTTAAAAAACATAATGTCAAAAACATTTGCAATAGTTTGGGTTTTCTTGATTGATATTTTTGTTGAATGATTTATGAAAAAGACTACTCAGCAGTGGCTGTTTATACTTGGTTGCATAGCTCTGTTGTTTTCATCTTTTACTACAATTTCATTGTGAGGTTCCAAGATAGTATACATCATTGATTATTTTTATCTTATATTGAATAAAAGTTTTTTCTTTTTTCACATTTTTACATCCACTTTTCAGTACTAGCATACATGGGTTACTCATACACATTTAAATATTTCCATATAACAGTCAAGATTCAAACATAACACCATAAAGTTCTTATTCTTGAAGTCTACTACTCAAGCCCTGTATTGTTGTTTTAAAACATTATTATCTGTTGTATTTTCTTCCATCATTGAAATTTTTTCTTCATGTTTTGTGCTTGCATAGTCTAGCCATGCCTAGGTTAACTATCCAATTATAGATAGGTGTTATGTGTACCACTGGCTATTCTTCTCAAAATTAACAATAGTAATAATTACTTTATTGTTCACTGATTAGTTTATAACTTACAGAAATCAAATAACAATGAGTTTTGTCTTTAATTGTAGTCTTGTGTTTGCCATTTATAAATGTTGTTTTACTTGATTTCCTTTCTGTTTAGTATCAAATGTATAAAAATATTGTCATTATTTTCGATGCATTAGTTCCAAGTGAGTGTATAATTTTCTCAACCACCACCAGTATAATTCCAGAAATTATGCTGTTGGCTGCATACCAGTAGTGAAACTGGTTCTTTAGCTTTTAAGTCAACTACTGGGTTAACAATGAAAATCTCTTATTTTATTGGCCTTTGATAATCAATAATCTCGGACATAATTATGATAATTAAAAAATTCCTGTCTCTTTTTTGCATGTTAATCTATTTCCTTTCTTGCTACTACAAGAAATACAGAAAGTAATTGTGTTTTATAGAGTATCTCTGACCTAAAACATAGCTAAATGAGTATTAGAAATTGAATTTATGAGAGTTGACATGATAGCATACTCCTGTTGCATGCATGCACTATAATAGAAAAACATACTATTTTTAGTAATTGCCAAACAACCATACCTTTCTTTCTATTTAAGATATAGTTTCACTTAGTGCACTTTTTTTATATGTACTTCTATTTTCTTTTCTCAAACTAGAATGTATCTTAACTTTATCAATCAATGCTCTAATAAATTATTTGACTGTCATTCATAATTTTACTATACATATTTATTGTTATGTGTGCATCTTTTATTAATAAATAACTAATTTAATAGAATAAATCTCTGATCCATACAGAAATCCAAGAGTTATTTTATTTTGATACCCCCTTCCTCCATCTTGATTGCATTGCATCTGACGAAGTAGAAGAATGTTTCACTGTGCTATATTATATCCAGCAGTTTACAAATGGTTTTCAATATTTTTACTAAAAGCAACATCGGAAAAAATCTATAAGGCTGAATAAATATTTGATAAGAAACTTAGCCAATCTGTCATTCTATTTAGTTTGGCTAATTTGTCAAACAATATATTTAATTGTGTGTTCAATGTCACCTAGCTTCTTTTTTTTTTTTTTGCATCATTCAGTATTTCTTTTTTGTTTTTCTTTTTTTTACCTTCATTATAGTGCTTCCCTGTTTACAATTATTTAAAAAATTCAATATTTTTTGCTGTTCTTATAAATCTACAATGTTGTTACATCATCTACAAATGTTTTTGTCTTCAATTCTTTTGAAATCACTAATGGTAGTAGCATAGTTCAACTGTGAAAATGATAATTTCAATTGGTTAATGCAAATTCAATTGTACAGTTGACAGACAACAAGTTATTAACCCGTGATTTACAGTTCTTATTTATACAGTCAGATAGAATCCATATTGCTTTCTGAATGTAATTTATTCATATAAAATATAATCAAGAATTTTTTTTTCTTTTATAATAAGCAGTAACTTTAAAATTATTCAATTTTGAATTCAGACAGAGAAGCCCTTCTACAAACAAGTGTGTAAATTTATGTGTTGTTCAGATTTCATTCCTATCTTTTTATTATGTCAGCTACAATGCATCACAAACTTATTTTGTTCAAACTCTCCATTTTAAAAAACCTCCATTGATCTGAAAATAGGATCAAAAGATTCTTATATTATATATTTTTTTTACATGTGTGTTTTTATTTTCCATTTCAGATATGCCTTTATATGGATTATGTCCAACGAAGGATGAACTTTACTTGGTAGTATGTGATACATGTCAGCTTGTCATCAAACCACAGGCCTTCTCAAGACATTGCGGTAAGTTTTCAGCTCCTATCTTTTCCATACCTCAGCTTACAAATATTTACTGTTTATTGATTGATGTATATTTAGATATTTTTCATGTGTGTTTGTTCATATTTTATTAGTGTGTGAGAGTAAAGATTATATATCACAACTGTTCTGTTGACATTCGGGAAAAATTTTTCATAAAACATTTTTGATCATTACATTTTAAGGTTTAAGATATCTGATATTAGTTGCATTGTTCTAATGTAGCTATCGGTATTACATAGATGCAGGGGTAAAATATTTAAACATACATCAATTTAAAGTCAGATTGATTGGACTAATACTGTATCCATAAAATTTGTATTATTTATTAATTTTTTCTTGTGTTTATCTTTTAAAAAATATGTGAAATTGACCACAAGAAATGCTAGGCAATTGTGTGTGTGCGCGCATCTTTCTAATATATAATGATCATAAAGTAAGTATATCTCTATATGTAACCAAAACTCTAAAGAACCTTTTGGATCAATCTAAAATGATAAGAAAATCTTAAAATTATTTATACATTCCAATAAAAATGTTGCTTTTACTGTTCATTTTGAATACCATCTTTGTTTAAAATACACAGCTCAGTCTCTACAGATCTCATTCACTGTAATCACCTCCTCTCCTACTTCCTGTCTCCATCTTTAAACTTAGATTCACTTCTTTTTCACTTCCAGTCATTAGTCTGACTTTCACTGTCATGACAACATTCTTATAGCATTTATAATTTGAAAGAAACAAAGGAAATATTGTTCACATATATCAAGGAGAACAAATCAAAGTACTTTCACATTATAATTTTCGATTTTTCTTATAAATGTTTAAAAGTTATTAAATGTTTTAAAGTTATTTCACTAATTTTTTCGTTTCCCTACATATTTCCCTATTTTATAAGTTTCGATCTTTCTTTAAGAGTTAGGAAAGAACACATTGGACAGTGTCGTCCTATGCATACAAAAAGACAAGATAATATATATTATTATATATACTAGGAGAAAACAGCTCAGAGGGCAGTGTTTCTCCAAGTATATATAAACATATAAACCTTTACTTGATAAAGTACTTAAAACCTAAATCATGAACAAAGTATCTTCAGAAAGAGCAAATTTGTTTTCTGTATTTTATTTTCATTTGGCTTGTGTCTTTGATTCAGATTAGAATGTCAAACTCATTTGCTATGCTATTTTGAATATGATATTATTAGTATGCTTGAACATTTTTATTAAATTAGCTAAATACTGAAGTGAAAGATTTGTTTATAAAAGATTAGAAGTAAATTTTTCCTATTTTTATTTTATATAGATATTTAAAAGAATTTGGTAATAAAATATATGTGCATTGCATGTTTATTGATATGACAATCCTGTAGAAAAACAAGCAATTTCAGTTTTGATTTTAATTATGTTGTCATTATACACAGAATGTTCAGGAATGTATAGCTAATGTGCTATTGTCAATTATATTTATCTTTATATACATTTTAATTGTTATGGAGCTAAATAAATTAGTTTGTAATGTAGATTAATTAATCTATTGATCTCATACTTCTATGCTTTTATTTAATCAGTGATCATTTGAAATCATTAGTTTGTTCGTATATCTTCAGTCGATTGGACTATTGCAACTCTTTGCTGTTTGGTATTAAT
>JAOPJM010001842.1:8923493-8944169 GCA_027124095.1 Muusoctopus leioderma
ATATGGTGAAAGTGAACTATTTTTGTGTGAAAACACCTCAAGCACCTGTGTTTCTTACCTGTAAATTTCATAATAAAAAAAGCTACAAAAACAAAGAGTTAAACAAATAATAGTAGAATAAAACAAGTTTGTTTGTGTGTTTTTACATCAGATGTTTGAAAATGAGCTACACCTGAGATGCAATCATTCTTGGGAACGGGAGCAATGTACTGATGTTCTAGCATTTCTTTTCTAAATTTGGTATAAAAGCTAGCTACATTTTGGACAGAATTCTAGCTATGACCATCCCTTGTAGGCATGCTGTGCTAAGATTTAGTATTTAAAATGCGTGGTCACTATTTTAAAAATTAAGAAATCATTATTAATATATTGGTGTTATCTAATATTACGACAGAAGTAAGTTAACTCTATATAAATTAAACTTGATTAAACAGGCTCTTGATGTTATTGTTATTGAATCTATTATTTGTGAAATGTTAATAGTCCATTTAGTGAAAGGTAACTTAGGTGCTATGGTTTAGAATGAATGAATGATGATGTGTGGATATGGCACACACATCCAGCACTCTATACTTTTAACAGATGGAGGACTACACTGTGCATTCCAACATGCAGTGGTTTGTCATATAGGGTTCAGTTTGGCAGTCTGGACATGTTGTCTGCAGGACTTAGTGATAACCACAGCAGAGACAGGCAAATATTGTTGCTATTTGATGGCTTTGTTTCTAATCTAAATATTCCTAAGAAAATAATATATCTTTTTAAACTATACCAATTTGAATTAAATTTTGTATGGTTTTTGCTTTAATATTTCCAAACTAGAGGATAATGAGTTGTTAGAATTGGAAGAGTACCAGGATAAAAATATTATTTAGTATTTAGTTTCATTCTTCTACATTCTTTGTTAAAATCCCATCAGAGTTGAATGTATTTTTCATTCTTCTGTGGTCAATGATGTACCAGATATATATTAAAGTAGATTCATTTGACTTTGCTTCCTCTATTACAAAAATTGGCCTTGTATAATCAAAAGAAATCAATATTTCCAAATCTGTCTGACAGTGGAAGCAGTTTGGATAATTGAGCACCTGATTATTCTGCACCACTACCTTCATTCCTCTCACCCAACCGCCACAAATTTATGTGCCTCTGTTGTCATTCGGTTTGTTGCTTCATTGATCGCTTGAGTGTCCTTTCTAGTATCTCAGAAACCACTACAGCTATGAAGTCTAAATATTTTTTATTAATAATTACTAAGCAAAATGAAGGAAGTTTTTTTTTTGTTTTCTAAAATTTTGCTTTTTTAGTAAGGTATGTTTATAGGCTGGACAAACTATGGGTTATGCAAAAATTGGATTCAGTTTGTTGGGAGCTATAATACTTAATAATGCTAACCACAGACCACATGTATAAAAACAAACTTTCTTTTGTTTTCATCTATTAACTTTTCAGTTAATATTGAGGCAAATATTTCTTCCAGTTATGTCGCAGAGAAGGAAATGGGTGCACATCAAATGTAGCCCTATTTAGTTTCATCTCTCAAGGTTCAGGGTTTAAACCTCACCAAGGTCAATATTTTTGTATCTAAATATCAAACTTTGGTCATCACTAAATTTTGTTGTGCTTCCAATTACTGAACTTTGCTTTGTTTTATTATAATTTGCTTTCTTAGGTGGAAATGGTTTACAAATTTATCTTCAGAATGATCTAGCTATCATCACCTTTGTGATATTATATGGAATCTACCTATCACAAAGATTTGCTAGTTAAGTATCGTGTTGGTTTCTAGGATCTTCTTTCACTTGGAATATCTTTTTCCATATTCTAGAATAAAGGTTGCTGCATTTAACATTTTTCCTACAGTCATTGATCTACAGTTGTTCAAAGAGAATATTATCTGCGTTAATCACACCACTCTGGGAGGTCTTACAAATGCTATGGGTACTGACTCTCCCCCTTTGATGAATTTATATAAAAAAGTTTAAATGTACTTCGCCTTAAAGCAATGTCGATAATGAGTGTTTTACAGACAGTATTTTGAACTTTAACAACTCAACTACTGCATTAGAGTATTTCAACTTTAATGTTGGTCTATTTAGATTTGACCAGTTGGAAAAATAGGTATCAGGAAAACAGCCATACATAAATGAGGGTTATGTTTTTTTTTTTAAGCTAGTCTAAGGAAGAGGAACAATGTTCACATCCATTATAGGCCTTCCTTGACTGAGGTATAAGGATACCTGGCCAGTTCAATGAATGGTGTATGGCTCAAAATCAATTTGTTAATCTCAGTCTAACGGCTGGATTAAAGAGGAAAACAAAATCAAAGTAATCCATCTCTTAATCAGCTGTATATAATAATATCAAAAATATCTTCATAATATATCTCATGAAATAGCAGTATACAGAGATGATTTTATCGCTGTTTTTGTTTACATTGAAGATCCACATACTTTTACTAAACATCTGTAAATTCTTGTCTTTTACATCACTTACATCACTTGCTATTTCAAACCTAATAAATATTAGTTGTGGCTAGGAATGACCTTATAAACTGTCTCATTGACTCATTACATTTTATTAAAGGCTGGTAACATTTTATATTGTACTTGTCAACTTCAGAAATCATTGGAACTGGAATGATAGTGGTGGTTGTTGTTGTTGATGGTAGTGATGGCAGTTGTTGTGGTGGTGGTGGTGGTAGTAGTAGTGTTCTATTTTTCTCTTTTGACTTATTTGTATAAGTCTACAAATTTAGTTGCTTACATGAATTGCTGAAACATTTTTATGGTTGGCTACATTCTTTATATAAGACGTTTGTACCCAATATCTTCTTAACTGCTTAGCCACTAGAATATTTCTAAATTTGAAACAATTTGATGTCATAATTTTGAAAGCTGATTTTATTCATTGTTGTATCATTGATACTTCCTTACACACAAGATCATTTATAGTATGGGATGATTATAACCAACTGAATTGTCTGAGCATATTACTGGTACTTATTTTGTCGAATGCAGAAAGGCAGAATTAACACAGTTGGCATTTGTATCCAGAACTTGGAGGAGATGAAATTGAATGATGTAATGCATTTAGCCCAGCATCCTACTGTTTTAATCAGCTCCTCTACTTTCTATATTCATTGTGGTACTTTTATAAATTTAAATAGTATTATCTTGTGGAGAATATCTTGTTGGGTTTAATATTTCTGTACAACCAGTGCCAAAACAAACAAGAAACCAACCATGGTGACAAATTTTAATTTAGGTTCAGACTAATATAATTAACCTGTTTACCTTTCTTTTCAAAAACTAACCAAAAAGTGTACTTCAACATCTTTAAAGTGAAATTACTTTATCAGAAAGTTAAAAAAATAGGTTAAGATTTCTTTTATGCAAATCTATAAATTTGGAGTGGGTTGCTTCAGTACCTAAACAAATAGGCCTCAGTTGTTGGAATCATTACAACTGTATTTTTAGAGATAATGAAATTATGTGAAAATAATAATTGGATTAGACATTTAAACTCTAGTATATTGTCATGCTGTGTTCTTTTTCTGCTTCTACCTTGACCATTATAATAGACTCTACTCTTTGGAACTTCATGGTTGCACTCCACTTCCATTCAAACACACTTGCTGCACTTGTTTCACTACATTTCCCTACTTATACTCTGTTTCTCACCACCTAACCGTTTTTTTGTTTCATCACCATTATCCATTACTATCGTCAAAATCATCATCACATGGGTTTGCAGTGTAGCATACCACCACTCTTCTCGATCCTATGTTATCTCATCTGCGTGGCTCAATATTCTGCTTATGTCTTCTTTGGTTTTCTACCATGAGTACCTTGATCGTGCAAGTGGTTGTTGTTGTTTTCTTTATGAATTTAAATAAAAGGCTTTAAAATTTAAAGTGCTCTGAAGAAGTTGACAGGAGATCTGAATCAGCATTTGAAGAAATATTAAAATTGTGATTTATCAGGTTGAACCAACTAGTCAACAAAAGTGGGCTGACAGAAGTAGGTGACTTACAAATGGTATTGGACACCAGCCATATTGCAAAAGCCCTTCAAAGATGTAGGATGGGGAGGGGGGGATTACCAAAATGTGATGTGCAACCATCTTTCAGCCATTGCTTCTATGTTTGTTTTAAGAACATTATTTTCATCCTCACCTGCCAACTATGTATTGTTATATAGTAGTTCCAATTATGATTCTCCACATCATCAGAAGGATAGATAATAAAGACAAGGAAGGAGAGCATTAGCAGAGTTCTAGCAAGAGCGAGAGAAAAGTAAATGGGTACAAGATTGCCATTGGCTATGAGGCTGCACCATGTCTGAGACTGTCGCCAAAGACCAATGAAGTTGTTCTTAAAGCATCCAACATTGAAAGGCAACACACACCAACATGACTAATCATTTTGCAATGTAGATTCTTCTTTTAATGAGAATGAAAACACTTCTCTTTTCTCCTTTCTTTAATAACTACTCATAAGAGAGAAAATGAACTTGTTGGTTGCATTGTGGTTGATTTGCTATATATGGAAGCTACATAGAATGGTACTTGCCTATCATATGCAAAAGCTACTTGAAATGGCATCTGCTAGCCTTATATGAAATCTTTGTCAAATAGCACCTGCCAGCCATAAGTTAGATACATCAAATGGCACTCTGCCATCCTTAGAAATACTGTTTTGTTTAGCTTTTAAAACAAAAGAGTTTGAGTAATTAATATCTTTTTTTTTTTAAATTAGATATTTATCAGGCTTAGTACTTTATCATCAGTCATATCAACTGGATGCTGACCATTAACTAACTTTAGGGCTTTGGGTGTAAATTTTAATTTGGCATATAATTTTCAAATAGATTTATTAATGCAGTTGGAGATTTCATTAAAAATAATTCTCATTGGAACAAGAACTCTTCATTAAAGCTCTGAGTATTGAGCAACATTTTAGGTTAACATTAACTTGTTAAAAATCAATTTGTGGCAATTTTTATATTAATTTTGGAGTTTGTTCAATGTTTTCTTCATGAGCTATGATGTTCCATCCTTTAAAAAGAAACATCTTATTTCACTTTAATGTACAAGAAAATTTCATGATCTCACCCAATATTTACTCTGTACCAATGACTATTGAGATATTAAGTTAATCTTGGTTTCAAATATGTGACTCATCAACACCACTGCCATCACCAATATTATCTTTATTGTCATCATCTACATTACCATCTTCACCCTCACCACTATCATCTCTATCATCATCATCCTTTCTTTCATTACTATTATTATCTCTTACTTGAAATTTTCTACATCACCATCATGGCTATTATCTCCTATCATCTTCATCCTTGTCATCTTCATTACCATCACAATCATTTTTTTTTTTTCATAACCACTTCCATCTTACAATTATCTTCTTTCCCACATCATCATCATCTTCCTTGTCATCATCACCACCATTATAACTATCACCCTCATCATTTTAATCAGTATTTTTCCATGTATATTCCTGCTCTCTATTGATAATAAACAAAACTATAAACCATAAGATAGAGAAGAGACATTTGTTTCTTTCCACTCTTGTTCGGTCTGTCTCTCATGTATCACATCACAGGGAGAGATTTACTTAATTGTATGTACTATCAGGATGGTCTGGTATCATATAAAATAAAACATGCAAGCTCTAATAATACTTACTGTTTGTAATCAATTTTTTTTTTATTGGAGAATGGAAACCCCCTTCCCCCCCACACACACACACTGCACACACACCTCCTAAAAAGAATACATTAATAAATGTTGGATATACTACATCTTTCACGTTGATTACAAAAAAACAAAAAGTAATGTTTGTTATTATTTTATTTATTTTTAAGAATATTGATGATAGGGGTCTGCAAATCCACAAATTTATCAACTTAATTTAGTATAGCTGAAGCCTCGGGAGTATTTGGCAACACTGTTTATCTGAAATTGTCAAAAGAGATTTACGACTAGCTGCTGGTGGCAGTGGAAAATTAGTTGAAGAATAGAAATACAATTGCTAATTGAAAATGTGATCTCTGTGACTGATATTTTAAACACTTACCTCATACTTCTATTTTGCCAACTGGAAGTGCTTTTTGGATGAACATTGGTTTCTTACTTAAGTAAAAGTGGCAGGTGTATGAAAAGGGGTTGTGTGATGTTCATGCCTTCCTAAATGGCATTTCCAAAGTGTAAGTATTGAGTTAACACTGCTGAAATGCATGAACTTCAGAAGAAGGTCAGTTGCAATCTTTTTTAAGCAGTTGATTATAGAGTTATCACCTGCATTGGCTGGTACATGTATTCCACATATCTGTTGGCTGTAGAAGCAAAATAGTCAAATAAATATGGTATTAGCATAGATCTTCAGTTCAAATTTACTGCACACACTTTGTTATATATTTGAGCAATACACACAGTTATATGCTGCTCAGTTCACTAGCTGTTGGGAATAGTATTATTTGCTATAGACTGGTATGTTATCCAGGTGGGTGGGTTTGTATTTCTCATGGGCTTGATGCCGTGAAATCAAAGTGAAGTAACAGTCCTTACAAGTCTCACTAAGCTTAAAAGACATATATCTGTTCACTGATTTCACTAGAAAAGCTCTCCAATATGTGTTGTAGTCCTGGACTGGCTGGAAAGTTGTTTTTTTAACCCAGGTCGGCCCTGATAAAGAAAACCTCAGTCAAAGACATTCCATTTGTGACCATATCCGTTTTATTTTTTCCATTCATAGTGTATGTAGAACTACATTATTCAGTGTATTCTTTCTCTGAGACAGTAGGGTGTGATTTGAGGGAGATACAGCTGCTATTTCTAGCAGCTCGAGTGACCATGTGGAGGCTCCCTCGGTGTGAAAGCCCTGGATAGTTTTGAGAGTTGGTGCTGTCTGGAATCAGATAAGATAAATGACTTCTTAGTTATCACCTGCATGGCTGGTGATATGTACCAGATGATCTGATACATATTCCTAACAGCTAGATGAACTGAGACAATGTAGCTATAATTAATTTTGCCTGTAAACAACAACTCACTTGGCAGCAGATTTGAACTCTGGATCCATGAGCAGATAGTGCAATCAACCAATTTGCATCAACACTCTCTGACAGTATCCCCCTTTTTTTCTTCTACCTTTCCTAATTCCCTCTCATTATCTCTCTAATCCTAGGATCATGCTAACTGAAATCATTGTATACTGTGCAAGTTGATGGAAGTGAAACCTATGACCCATTATGTCATCAGGGTATCTTTAAAGAGTTCATCTTTATGTAGTGTACCTAGAATAAGTCATCTTTGTGGAGCTCATTTTTCTCTTCGCTATACCCACAGGAGGAGTTGAATTCAGAACTACAAGCTAACAAAACACTTGTCAATTTTACAGTACTGCTTCTACTTAAATTGACAAATTGTTCTTTGGTACTTATTTATAGTTAGGTGGTTAGAGTTATTGGATGAAAGTGTAGATGTATAAATGGGAATAAAGTGGTTTTGGTTTATTTCACTTTTTTCTTGAACTGCAGCTGGCCTATTTAGTGCCTCGGTTTGTACTGGCCATATGTTGTGAGTAACTGGCATTTTTTTTTTTGTGTTCTTTGCATCCACAGGGAGCTGGATGTCTTTTAGAAACTGTCTTCCATGCCATTTACGAATCTGACATGAACATAATTGGGATTAGCCTCCAGAAGTTCCAATGATTTGAATTTTGAATTACATACACAACAGTGAGATAAACTGTATCGGGTTTAGAAAGACAAGTGGGTGAGAAGAGCCTTTCATGAGGTGTCTCGGTAGCTGTACATAGCAATGATCAGGGCTGTGGAGTCAGTACACAAAACTTTCGACTCTGACTCTTCAATTTGTGGTACCACCTCCTAACTCCAACTCCTCAATTTATGGTACCACCGACTCCTCTATTTGTAATTAAGACTAATCATATTTCTTATATTGAATGAAAGCACACAACATATATGGACAATGTGAATCATCAGGCTACTTTTTAACCTGTTAAAATTTGGGTGTAAAGTCTATAGCTATGTGTTGTGGCTTTTTTATATTATTTATTAAAGAAGTTACAAGCAATTATGCATAAGATAAAAGTTACAAAATTAAAAAAAGGGGGTTGTTTTTATCAGAAGGATATAAGAGAAATAAACTATAAAAATACTATAAAAGAAAATCAAGAGCATCTTTGTTTGCCAGTTCAAAACTCTAAGGTACATCAAAGTTAAAACTAATAGATTGAACACCTAAAGCAACTTAACAAATAACCATTTTAAAAGAAATAAACTGAATTCGATATATAACCCTTCCTTTTCAAGATTAAAGCATTGTTTGAATATAAAATTTAAGTGAATGTAACCTGGAAGATTACATTAAATGAAATAAAAATTATATTGTAAAAGATTGAAAAGTTTATCCTTACAAAGTTTATTAAAGAAATATATTTATAGAATAGGGGTTAAATCAAAAATCCAAATCCCAAATTTACTAACATTTTGTTCTTAGAAACAGAATTGCCTCTATCAAGAAACTTTTTCATAGTAGCCCTTAAATCTGATTTGATTATTTTTAGTGCAAAAACAGTCAAATCTGTGGAAATTTTAATGCATTATATTACAATAGTCTCCCATTGCGAAATGTTTAATTTTTTTACCTTCAAGAGTTAACTTTATATGGTTCCGGATAATCCCATCATACCTGTCCCAGTGCGAGTTACCTAAAGGATTATATGGGGCTGTATGGCTTGTAGAAATACCACGGTTATTTAGGAATTGTTACAGCTTGGTAGACATGGAGTAGCAACCCACCTCTCGCCTGAATAAATAAATGATGGCATTCCAAAAATAGAGAAGAGATGAGTTAGGCACTTGGAAAGACAAATGGAAACGAGAAAATTTGTTGATTATATTAAGTATACATTTGTATTATTAGAACGGGGAAGAGGTCCTTTAAAGTCTATTGACAAGCGTTCAAATGGATAGGTAGCATTTATAAGAGCTGTAACTTTCAGACAATAAAAGTTAGGTAATTTCATTACATACATGGCAATTGGTGCAGACTTGCCATACTTCTTCAGCAGAAAACAGAAGGTTATGTACTTTTATAAAATGAAACATTCTTATTATACCTGGGTGTACTAAGGAATTGTGTAGTAATTCTAAATTTATAGTTGCAAAAGTAGTAGCACAGGTGCAAGACAAATGATCAGCTGAAAGATTTTCCAAGCCAAGTCTATAGTTTATAGCATATGAGAGAGAGAGAGAGAGAGGAAAGTTCAATTCTGCAGTGTAGGATTTTATCATTTTTAACCCCCCCACACTTTTCATTGTAAAACATGAATGAAATGAATCTTCAATCTGACACTAAATTAAAATATTTCATGAGGAAATGTTTCCATTTCTCACAAATTCTATAACTGCATAAGGCTTATTCTTTTTCTTGGCAATATGTTAAGTTTTTATTTCAGAATTATTTAAGAACCCTGAGGAAAAATGCCACAGGCTGACCACTTTGTGATAATGTTGCAGCAATAGTTTCATCAATTTTGTCTGAATTTCTGAGATGAGGAATTATCATTATTGTACACTGATTTATTTGGACTAGTGTCCTCATCTTGATTGTTATAATCACAACATTTCGGCTGTTGTACACCGTGGTCTTCTTCAGGTGTCTGTTGTATTCGGTAACTTTCTTGGAATTTCGAACTGAATCCTTTATTTATACCTTGGGAGTAGATAGTTCTCATTCCATTGTTCATATCCAAAATTCACAAAGACGGTATTCCACTAAGACCTATAGTCAGTTATCAGGGTGTAGCATGTCATCCACTGAGCAGATTCCTTGTAGATATAATCAACTCACTAACGGGCAAGTCTGAGTCCTATGTAAAGAATTCTGCCTACTTTGTGGACATAATTAAAGATGCTCCCATTCATTCCAACCGGATGATGAGTTTGGATGTAGTGAGCCTATTCACCAAGGCTCCCACAGACGGTATTCCACTAAGACTTATAGTCAGTTATCTAAAATTGGATCCTTCACTTGAGGAATGTACCAGTATTCGGATTGATAACCTGATGGAGATGTTGATATTCTGTGTACAAATAACATATTTCCAATTAGGGTCTGACCTATATCGGCAAGAGGAAGGCTTATCTATAGGCTTGCCATTATCTCCGGTGATGGCAAACATCTACATGGAATACTTTTAGGAAATAGCTTTAAGAATGACACCACTTAAGCCAAGCATGTGGCTGAGATATGTAGAGGATGCTTTCATACTCTGGCCTCACCAGGAAGAAGCACAAGTACTGCTGGACCATGTGAACTCAATAAGACAGTTCACAATAAAAAAGGAAAAATACAATAAACTGTCCTTCCTGGATGTGCTAATAGAGTGTGGATTTGCGACGTCAGTATATCGCAAGCACATATTCAACGGACAATACCTGAACTTTGATTTCCACCATCCATACAATGTGAAGATGGGGGTCTTCACAGCCTTCAATATAGAGCAAAACCCACTAGTGGTGACCCAGACACATACCAACAAGAGTTGATCAAGATTAGAAAGACCTCCAGGGTAGCAACTACCCTGCAAGCATTGCATCAGCTTCCAAGAGCAGAGATATAAGAGTCAAGAATGTTAGTCAAAATACTGCCATGATCTGTCTACATTACATTAGAAGCATGTCTGAAATTTTTTTAGAAGATCTGCAGTCCATACAACATCAGGACAGTATTCAAAAGTAGGTCTATCCTTCTGGGATATCTCTCCCATACAAAGCCTCCATCAGAAAAGATAATGACCAAGAATTGTTTGTATTCCATCCCATGCAGTTGTGGCAGGGAATATAAAGGTGAGACCATCCATGCCCTCCTTCCTAAAAGTAAGGTTAGGAATATCATAAAATCGTAATCCATGGGGAGATAAAGAAATCAGACATGACTGATCATTTATGAAAGAAAATGGGGGAATCACCAACCCTTGTGGAACAAAGTGAAGATAATAGATAGAGAAAACACTGGAGGATAAGACAATTGAAAGAATCGGGCATATGCTTGGCTCTAATAACCTCCTCAGTAGGCCTAGCATAGATATGAACACTATATGGGAGTCTTTAATTAAGAAAGAAAGAACATTAAGCCTAAAGCCATTAATAAATTATGAAAAAAAAGAAGTTAGGTTTTAAAGCTCCTAATTTTCATTGCCTAATTGTCCTATGGGACAAGAGCATAGTCAGTATAGGTGTTGGTTGAGTGTTCAGTGCGGTAATTTGGCAGGTGGGCATAAGTTGAATCCCCGAGTTAGTGTATCTATATACTCTAGTTTAAGTGGAATGAACAAGTGACATTACAAGTAACTAAAAACAAACACGAGGATATCCCGGGTATGGACAACAGAATGAGAACTATTTATGCCCGTGGCTTAAATAAAGGGTTCGGTTTGAAATTCCGAGAAAGTTACCGAATACAACAGACACCTGAAAAAGATTGGTGATTATAACAGTCAAGATAAGGACATTAGATCGAATAAACCAGTGTACAATAGTTTCATCAGTAGCATCTGTTTCAAAGCAAATCATCACCAATAGTGGCCACAGCTACACGTTTAATATCATTCTTAATAGAATTGATACATTTTACAGTGTCTTCAGATAGGGGGAAATTTGCACCAACAATATGAAATTCATTAATTGGTGCTGTTAGTTCAAAATTAGCCATGGAAACAGCACCTATTTTTGGATGTATTTCCAGGTTGAATTGATTAGCTAATTTTTTACATGAAATTTTCTGATGAGCCTGTATCTATGAGAATTTCAACTACCTTGTCATTAACTTTCACAGTTATCATTGATATAAGGAGCCTAGTAGCAGAATATAGTCTCCAGAGAAATAGATTCAGATTGAATAACCAAAGATGCCTTAGATTGTGGGGAAGAAGAGGTGAGGCCAACAGATCAACAAACAATAGCCCAGTGTCATACTCTTTTATACTTTCAACAAATAACAGTTTTAGCTGAACATGAGGTATGTGGGTGGATCTACAAGTTGCCACAGATAACTCTGTCTCTAAATTTTAGGGTTTACTGCAACAGATCGTTCAAATTTACCACTTAAATTTTCCTCATTAACATCAGAGTCTCACAGAAGCAACGGGCATTTGATAAGATTCTGCATTAGATTGAGCTTGTTCCAAAGATTGAGATCGTTGGATGTTACTCTATGTTATTCTCTAGTAGTCTTGTCCTGATAATGTTTCACTGTATTCCATGTATTGAAGAATTTCTTATAAATGATTTATTTTCTTCAGCTGCTACGTCTTTCAAATCGCAATCATGAGAAAATACAATTAAATTCTGTAGAAATTCATCTATGTTTTCATTGGGCTTTTTAAATTTTGTAGACAAAAGGTGTTTGGCATATATATATATCATTGGGTGGTTTTACGTAAGTTTCTTCCAGCCATTTCAGAACATTATCAAAAGTTGCATAATCTTGTATAATGTCTACTATGTTAGGCCTAATATATAGGAACAAAAGCTCTAGTTTGTTAGAATTAAGGTTGGGATTGATAATTATTAGGAAATATTTGAATCTCCTAATCCGTTACATAAACTTCTTACCATATTGAGGAGAGTTTGTTGGAATGTCAAATTATCTTGGCTAGGTATCTTGTCCATTTTGATTCAGTAATTGATAACATTTAAATTGATTAAACTGTTGTAATCAAAGAAGTTCCAGATATTGTCTTTTAATCAATTTTAAAGAGACATTATATGGCCAGCTGTCATGGTACTGGAAGAAAATGTATGGGACATGACTGTGTTGAGTGAGGTTAACCAACCCTTACCATAAAAGTGACAACAATTTAATCCTCCAACTCTATACATCTGAGGTCATTATTTTTCATTTCTGTCTTATTCTTTTATTCTTTTACTTGTTTCAGTCGTTTGACTGCGGCCATGCTGGGGCACCGCCTTGGAGTGTTTTAGTCAATCAGATCGACCCCAGTGCTTATTTTTTAAGCCTGGTACTTATTCTATCAGTCTCTGTTGCCAAATCGCTAAGTTATGGGAGATAAACAAACAGACAGATATGGAGACAACACACAGATGCACACACACACGCATATATATATATACGACGGGCTGCACAGTTTCCGTCTACCAATTCCATTCCCAAGGCATTGGTCGGCCCGAGGCTATAGTAGCAGACACTTGCCCAAGGTGCCACACAGTGGGACTGAACCCGAAACCACGTGGTTGCAAAGCGAACTTCTTTTAAGTACACAGCCATGCCTGTTGTTGAAATTTTGTGAAATTTCGAAGTCATAACATGATAGAGTTGAAGTAATTGTAATTTACTCCCACCTCCATACAAAAGTACTTTGTGCCTAAGAAAGAAAGTCATCGTATATTTCAATTCATTGTTTTTAATCTAGATTATATGAAGACATGTAATGATAACCATGTAACAAAATTATCTCATAATATACATAAACTTTTGTTTCTAATATTAGATATCTTATGTTGAGATCACATATTCACTCACTTCTTTAAAGAAGAGAGAGGGAAAGACAACTCAAGGATAATGTTGTCATCAATAGAGATTTTTCACATTACTTTTCACCATTCTTCTTTGTCATTACCCCCATTTGATCTGTTAACTCTAGCTCTCTTAGGTCAATCCTAACTACCTTGATCTGTGTGAATTATTTGGTCTATCACTGCTTGCATTGTCATCAACTAATTGTGATCTAGTGACACTTCTGCACTCATTTCTCTTTATCCCCATCACATGTTCATATATCTTTATTTTCCGTCTTATAATCAGCTTGTGATGTCTTATTTCTAGCCACATTATCTTTCTCCGAACTCAAGTCTCTTTTTGATCCATATCATACATTCAACAGATCAGATTTCTCTTAATCCATTTTGACTTTTACTGTTTTTCTCCTTCCAATTACCATGTTTACATGCCTGACACTTTTGTACTTCTGACACATCCTATTGTTTTTTTGTTTTTTTTTGGATAAACAAAAACTGCTCTTCTCTAATTCTAACTCCACTACGGGTTAAAATACTAACACAAGTAGTTATGTATTTACATATCAGGACATTGTCATGTAACTTCTAGATGTTGGTTTACTAGTTGTTGCTTGAAATATCTCTACATTTCCCTTGCCCACTGACATACGCTTCATCCCTCCACTCGACTAAATTCACCAAAGGGATAATGAAAGTTGTAGCCACTTTCAGTAATACATTATTGTTTGCTATGTTGTCGTCCCTCAGTCTTTTTCATTCAACCCAATTCTACCATTTGCAATCTTCAATTGATTTTCCAACAAGGACTAGATCATCCACATTTATTGGATCTGAAAAAATATATATCCTTTTTTAGAGCCTGAAGATAAAGTAAAATGTATCGGTATCGCAACATACATTCAGCTCAGTGTTTTGCAACCACCAGCTTCATTCCTAGGCTGGCCCTTGAGTCTAAGCACTTTCTCCTACAGCTGTTTCACTAACAATATGACAGCTGGAGTGCTGTCTGAATACTACCTACACACTACACATACATTACCTCGTGTATCAGTTAACCCTCTGCTCTTTCACCTTCACAGTTGCTTCAGACTTATTAACAGTCATGTCTTGAGCTTTAAATGCCATTCACCAATCAATGATAAGATCTTAGAATTCAGTAGTTCAGTGATAAACTTTCATCCCACTAATAGTAAACCTGTTGGGATGGGACTGTAGTGTGATACAAACATGGAGGCAAAAGAGTGCTAGGATCCTGCAAGATTACACAAGACGAGGGGGAAAAGGGGCTAAGCCGGCTGTCCAGGTGGTCTAGGGGTGACAACTCTGGTCGAAATAGGTCTGTCGTGAGTAATTATGGGAGTGACAGAAAAGGTGTTAGAGAATTAGCGGATTCAGGCAGGAGAAGGTGAAATCTCTTGCAGCAGATATATAAAAATATATATCTTACTGCAGATACGTGAAGGAGGGGGTGGTGGGAGCCTGTAAGATATGATAAATATATTAAATATAATAAATGTGTGGACCAAAATGTTAGTGTTTAAGAGTAAGTGTGTAATGACGTATAAAGATGGTGGAATGGGGGTAAAACATAATTACATAGATAAACGATAGGCCAGGCCGGATACGTCAGGGGGTAGTAAAAACCATTGTTTACGTAACCTTGAGACAGCAGGTGCCATAGATGTGTAAAAAAGCTGTGTGGATAAAGTGCCGGCTGAAATCAGGGGGAGTGTGAGGGCAAGGGAAGTAAAGGAGGGTGGAAAAAGAGTGAAAGGACGAGAGAAAAAATGGGGGGTAAAATGGACAAAGGAAGGAGGGGATGAAGGAGAAGGAGAGAAGAAGTGGTGGATGCTCGAAGGGACATTCCATCAAGGGGGTATGGGGTCCAGAGGATGGTCTTTCCAGTTCTTGATAAGGTACTTCTCCATGTGCAGACATTTGGTAAAGATCTCACTCTTGGAGTTGAGGCAGTCGCTTGATGATTTAAGCCGGTGGAGGATTTGGGCCCTCTCGGGTAGGCAAACCCTGCACTTTCTGACCCAATTTATCTAAGCCTTAGGTTTCTCCAGGATTCTCCGTTGTCTTTTAACTCGCAGATATGTCGGAACAGAGTGGTGGAAGTCCGTGTTTTTCGGAGTATCTGAATGAAGATAGATGGTTGTAATATCTTAGCTTAAAGCTCAGTTCCGCCATTCCGATGTAATATTTTTTTATGGAGTTCTCGTGTTCAAATCCCACCGGAGTTGACTTTATCTTCCTTCCTTACGGATCAAGTACTGGTGGTGATTTAATCAGCTATGTTCCTCTCCAAACATGTCTGGTATAAGCTAGAAATCATTACTAACCTCATTAAGGGCAGTGGATTAGCAGACATGACTGCGCATTTTATCCTTCCGGATAGAAAAAATAATTGCCAATCAAGGACTGAAGTCTCTTAAATAAACTATACTCTCCTTTCCTTCAAAGAATTTTGAATGTAGGAAGTAATATTAACTTGTATTTTCCCAATCTGACTTGTGTTGGGTTACATTCGATGTTGGGGCAAATGCGTTTTACAGCAGTATGCAGCTTTGTGCGGTTAAATCCTCAAGTGTGAAATAAGAACGGAAAATATTGATTTTTGTCAACCAGATAGGCTATGGTATTATCCTCTCTTCTTGTTACCACTCCTACATACACCCTCAAAGGTTGGTCAAATAGGTACCAGTAATATGCAGGTGTCGCTACAATTGTTTCAAATGTATTGTCTTTTGTCAATGCAAGAAAATATTATTAATTTTGTTAGAAATTATTATTATTATTAGTGCTGGAAATTATTGTTATTATTGTTGTTGTTGCTTCAATTGTTTGGTTTTTTTTTCTTTTCTTTTTTTGTTAGAAACATGGAAAATAAGTTTCCTTTCACAAAGAACAATGGTTTCATATTTAGAGTAGATGGAAATAGGATTTTCCATTCGTGACATTCGTCTTCTCTTTCCATGATCAACGGCATAAGTGGCGCATTACAAGCATAAATAAAGTTAAATGACTTCAACCAAGAATCGAAACCATATCGCTGACTTCGCTCATCGTTAGTTTATATTTTGATTAGCGGCCCTTTCCAAGAATGTATATATAATTATTGAACAAAACAATTAATCACAAAAAAATGTCTTATTGAGCAATAATCGTTAATTAATTAGATGCATGGTTGAAAAGATTCTCAAGAAAACGGAAAAAATAACGGAGATATTGACGATTGTTTCTCTTTTCTTTTTTATAAGTTTTTTTTTGTCTTTTTTTTGTACATTGTAGAGAATTCATATAAAAGTGCTGGATGAAAGTATTTCACTCAAATATTGGCTTCCTCGAGCACAGCTGTGTAGAAATGTGTTACATATGTAGGACATCGTTTGTTTTTAGAAAGACATGATTTTTGTTTTGGGGGCGGGGGGTAGTTATTTGATTAACAACTGAGATAATTATTAACACAGCAATAGCAACGTCAACCACTAGGATCACGAGAGAGACGTCAACAACAGAGCCAGTACTGTCAGAAGATTTTGGGTAATGTTGCAGCAATAACCTACGATGGACCGGGTGGAAAGAGAGAGGGGGGGGGCGAATCCTTTCATGGTAGCAGGAAACGACGGAGACCTCTCTGTGATATAATAGTTAACTACGGAATGAGAGCTCTTACTCGTACAAATACACTGCTCCAGGCTGATAACTTATGCTGTGACGAGAAATTTTAATCGAAGGCTGGAGACGAGTGACAGGTTATGAAAAGAAAAAGGGAAGATGTGTGTCACCAAAATAAGCCACTCTCATTTCAAAAACCTAAGGTTTATGACATTAAAGCGAAATAGATTTAGAATGATTAATAATAAAGACAACGGCGACTACTATATAAACTAAACTCTCGTTTACATTTACATTTACCGATCGGGTAATGTGAAACTGATGGATGTAGATACCAAACGTCTTGCCTACATAATCTAGTGTGATAAATTGTTTGGTGATCTTTTATCGATGTTGTATGTCCTAAAGTGCATCCCACTTCAAATGAGTGACTAGCGAGCAGTATCGACTTACCAGATGAGGTCACGATTATGATATCAGACATATCAGAAATACAAATGGTACCACGCGGAAAATAGTATATTCCCGGTCAACTAGGTTAGGTTACTTCTTTACTTACATTGCTGATGTCAGTGGAAAATAAATGGACACTAGTCTTTTCTCCATCTGGAGCTTCTAAAACTCTCAAATTTTTACGAAAGCTTTTCCATAGATGGAAGTCTTCACTTCAAGTGTGATGTAGGGATGGTACCTTAGGTGATGGAGTCAATGTCATCATTAAGGAAACGCTACGGAAATCAATTTGGACCGTGTTAAACTTGAAGAATATGAACTAGAGGCAAAATCAGCAATCATACAGAACCTATAGATATGTTTTGTAGCTCAGCACTAATAAAACAGAAAACTGTGCCGACCTACATACGTCGCAGAGGTAAAGGTTCTTTAGTATTAGTTAAGTTACTGTAAACATATTTACTGTGGGGAGCATTCAAATGTTAACAAGAAATAATTATGCGGTGAGAAAAAAATATTAATGACTAACATTATTTTCATTTCTTAGGCAAGTAGGGGAGATAATTCTGGGTATATTTTGGACTTATGATTCGGGAAAATCAACAGGTTGACAAGGTCGTAGAGTAGAGTAACAATCAAAGTGGACATATATTGAATTTAAAGTACATCTATCAGGATATAATTAAATTTCAGGTTTTCGCTCTACGCCTCAAGAATTTCATATATGTAAGCATATGGTACATAAGACGATTTAAGAATATACTAATCCCAAGTTAGTGTAAATATAAACAGAAAATATATAGTTATTGGGCCAATCCACTTGTGTTACCTTCATAACAGAAGGATGTGGTGTGACAAAAACAGTAAATCGTCGTACTGACTGCCTAACAATATTTAGTTTTATCTGTCTACTTTCTAAGTTCAAATCTTCCCTTAAGTCAACTTTGTATTTCATCCCATTTAGATCAATAAAATAATACCAGGAATATACTAGGGTAAACTATATCCCACCTATACATTTCTGGCTTTGTGCCAATGTAAGAAATCATTACTTTAATAATAGTGAAACTTCTAGGCGTTCCTGGTTCGTAAACTGCCATAAATTCTAACTAGTATTCATTTTATTTTAAGAGTGAGCAGTAGACTATCAATAACAAACTCCACCTAGATATGCACAGAAACAATACCAGCCAACGATGGGGCCTATACATGGTCGCATGACCTGCTAGAAATAGCATCTAAATCTCCCCCAAATGGTACCCTACCGTTTTGGGAAAGGAAACAACACATTGGATTCTGTATACCCCTAAAAGAACGGTATGGTCACAGTTGGAATTCCTTTGATCATAGATATGCTCGATCAGGACTGACCTGGGATTAAATAACAATAACAACATAGAAACCATGCGTAAATACAATACATCGTTGGAAGAGGCGAGAGAACTGTACAACAAACGAATGTTTCGATGACTTGCAGAGCTGAGTTCAAGTCCTTTAAATGGTCTAAGTGATGATAGAAACGCACATGATATAGCTCCGTTTCACCAAATTCTATCACTCACCACCAAACAACCAAAGTTGACTGAATGTAATTGTATGGCTTTTTTATGCCACTATTGTTTGCGGAAAGTCCATGGACAGCCATGGCTGCATACTTAAGGAGTTGGCTTCGGAACTGCGTAGTTTCGCGTTCGATCTGACAGCGTGGTACCCAAAATATGTGTATTCTGTCATAGCCTTTGGTTAACCAATACCTTATGAGTTGAATGATATATATATATATATATATATATATATATAATAGTAGATGTTATAGGAATTACGGGAAAAGATTTTGATTTCAAGCATACCCTGCCTGTGTGCCAAAAAGGTGCCGGATTCACTACGTGCACGTCTGCATTCAGTCCTTGTGACTATCGTCATCAAAGAACCGCCACCCATAGCCATCGCTGTGAATTTACTCGAGAGCCTCATTGATTTTATGACTGGAATTTTCATCACAATGTCATCCCGTTTTTTATTGGTTGTTCTTTTTTTTATTTTTGCAAGCTTTAAAAGCCTTGTGGGAATAATTTTTTTTTTCTCTCTTCTTAGTAAAATAATTTTTTTTTTTAATATATTTCTTTTTCTGTGATTATTTTTAATATTTATATTAATTGCAGATTCAGCATTTTATACCTCTATATTTGCATACAGCTCTTTCGACATTTTCGTGCAACGTGTTTCAGAGAATTTAGTAGCTATATCAATTATACAATATTCGACAAGAATTCATAAGAATATAACTTGATAAAAGTAGATAAACACATTTGAAAAAATTGATAAAGTTTTTGGTTCATTTCAAATCAATTAGAAATAAACATTTACATACAGATTTTCAGAGTGATTTAAAACAAGGACAATACATCTTTTTTCTCTTCTAAAGTTTTTTTTCCAAGGGCATAGCAAACCGTCTCTAGTCAGGCAGATATTATACGGAAATATGAGAAACAATTTGGATTTCAGCCATTCTCTATGGGTGTGCCAAAACAGTCACATTGATTACACGTGTATCCTTCTTCAAAGAACGTCCACTCATAGCCATAGCTATACATTTACTCAAGTGCTTCACTTGTTCTTTGACTGGAATTTTCGTCATAATGGAAGCTAATTTTTTATTGGCTTTTCTTTTTTTTTTTCTCTCTCTCTCTTCTTCGTAAGTCAAAAAATGTCATTATACAAATAATTCATCTCCAGAATGAGAGTAGGAAAAGTTCAGGGGTGCAGCGGATATTTCTTGTAGCAACAAAGAAAACAAAGTTGATATTTTAAAAATAAGCAAGCATATGAATATACTCTTTTACTTGTTTCAGAGCTGTCCTGCTAGAGAACGGGTCGCAGGTGGCGGATAGCGATACGACCATCAGATATGGCGGTTAGTTGCGATATAAGTGGGCTTAGGCCAGTCGAATAAGCAACCCCGGACCAAACAGCGGTACACTACTAGGGGAGAGGGACCATCAGGTGACGCTGT
>JAOPJM010001842.1:8975948-8990111 GCA_027124095.1 Muusoctopus leioderma
CCTTCCTATCACCAACCACTTTACAGAGTGTACTGGGTGCATTTTATCATGGCACCAACACTAGAGAGGTTGTCATGCTTGATTATGGCTGACCTTGGGTTAAACAACAACAGATATAAAATTGTTGATGGATAATGATTATATTAATTTCTTACATAGGCATAAGGCCAGACATTTTGCAGGAGGGAATAGTTGATTATAATTGTCAGCCATCTTTTTTTTTTACGATTATCATTGCTGAGGATTTTGTAAATATAGTTGCCTTGTAAGAACATCTTTTTTTCACGTTTAACATTGGTAGCAGAACGTAGTTAACAAAATGACAACAAAAAATGTTAACCCTCCTCCTTTAGTGCTTGAGAAGTATAGTACATGGCAGAAAGAAATGGTCTTTTGGGAGGCAGCATGCAACATTACGAAGAAGTTGGCAGCCACTATATTTCTCTCCCTGACAGGCAAAGCCAGAGAGGCCATTCTGGAAATGGACCCAGAGGAATGGAATAGAGAAAATGGCCTTACAAAACTGCATGAAAAATTGGATGAATTATTTAAGGAAGATTCTAATCAAGCAGCACTCATGTATTATGATAGTTTTTAGCGATATTCTAGACATTCAGATATGTCAATAACAGACTATTTAATTGAATTTGAGAGAATGGTCGCACAGTTGAAAACGTTCAAAATATCTCTTCCTGAACCGGTACTTGCATACAGAGTTTTGTGAAGTGCAAATATGACACAAGACAATGAGAAACTTGTAAAGGCAACAGTAAGTGATCTAACATTTAAAGCAATGGCTACTCAACTCAAGAAAGTTATGTTAGGGATTGACAGTAGTTCAGTAGCAAATAGTTCTGGGAACATTCAGGTTAAGAAGGAAACAGTGGCATACTCTGAGGAAGGGGCCACTTCAGAAAAAAATGTTGAATGTGAAGATAGTGATCATGACTACTATGGCAGATGGTCAGGAGGTCGATGTAGAAGTGATTCATACCGCAGAGGAAGAGTACGATAAGTTGGAGAAAATAGAACATTCTCTTAAAATTCTTCAAGGAGAACTAATCCACCACGCCCTGATGGTAGAACCTCAACATGCAATATATATGGTTCCATATACCATTGGGAAAGAAATTGAAGCTGAATACTACTTCCTCAGGTCATTATTATGTGCCTATTGCCCACAGACAGTGAGAACTGTAAAGTCTTGTTTGTCAAGGAGATTGGCAAGAAAACTCATGAGGAGATGGCAGTTTAGTCATCCCAGTGGTAATAGAATTAGTACTTTGGCTAGGAATTCTGGCATAAAGGATAAAGAATTTCTCAGAATGCTCGAAGAATTGCCTTCCACTTGTGACATTTGTCAGAGATACAAGAGGTCAGAACCAAAACCAGTGGTGGGCTTCTCATTGGCAACTGTTTTCAATGAGACAGTTGCTATGGACCTAAAGAAAATTCAAGGACATAAAATCCTTCATCTGGTTGATCATGCAACCAAATACAGTGTGGCTGTGAAAATTCCTAACAAGGAAAGCACTACAATCCTAAGTGCAATTTTTAAGCACTGGATTTCATACTTTGGTTCACCTAAACATTTTCTAACTGACAATGGAAGGGAGTTTGACAACCAGGACTTCAGAGACATGTGTCAGAATCTAAATGTGATTGTGAAAACTACTGCAGCGCAAAGCCCCTGGAGTAATGGTGTGGTTGGACGTCACAATGGAATCCTTGGAGAGATGGTAGCTAAGACACTGAGTGATTGCAAATGTCCTTTTGAAGTTGCTCTGGGCTGGTCAGTGAGTGCCAAAAATATTCTATATAATTCTCATGGGTATAGTCCTAACCAGTTGGTGATTGGAAAGAGTCCGAGTCTACCGTCTGTATTGGTTAATCAGCCACCAGCTTTGTGGGGAGTCTCTACGACTGAGATCGTTGCTGACAATTTGAATGCAATGCATGCTGCTAGAAAAGCCTACATCGAGCCAGTTGCTGATCAGAGACAAGTCACAACAGCCACAACACCAAGGAAAAATTTGTTCAATGCATTTTACTTCTTATTTCATTGGCACAACAGCGTTCATCCACCCACAGAACATGGCTACCATTTTTCTAAAGTAAACAACACAAAATGACCCCTTTCATTTAATATAATGTGTAAGGTCTAAGGGCAGCAACTCATGAGTACAATATAAATTAATCAATATTAACAATAATGATTCCAGTATTTGACTGGTACTTATTGATTCCAGAAGGGTGAAATACAAAGTTGATCTCAGCGGCACTTGAACTCAGAATGTAAAAGGATGTAACTTAATACTGCAAAGCATTTTGTCTATTGCTCCGTTTCTACCAATCCACCACTCTTTGCCAATTCACCTTCCGTAATGATAATTTTGGTAATGAAATGTGTAGAAAAATATACTTACTTTTTTAAGTCGGCGATTAATTTAACATCTGCAATGACGAGTTTGTGAGAGATGATCAAGTGACGAAGTAACGAGTCCTTATCTTGTGCAATGTCAACATTATAATTACAGAAAATACAGGAACAAAATTCATCTGATAACTGGTTTGTTTCATCATCCACTGACAAGGTTTCTTTATTTCCATCATCTTTATCAACAGCATTGCTATCAGGTAGGGCTAAAGACAATGTTTCAAGAACTGGTAGCTCACTGATCTCTATTGAAAAGAAAGAAACAGTACTGTATGTATAAGCTATATTAATGAATATCATAACTAACAGAACAGATAGACATTATTATTATTATTATTGTTATTATCATTATTAAAGAGAGAGAAAAAAAAGGATCCAAGGAAACTAGTAATAGTTTGTGTTGGTAAAAAAACAGTTAATAAAATAAAAAAATAAGATAAGTTTGAATGCTATGTGGAGAGGTGACGTCTGAGATTTGGGGTAAGGTCTTTCTTAATATTAGTACCATTGCATTGCAGAGAACTGGATGTTTGAATTCACTTGTTACATTCCTGGCAAATAAACTCTGTTCATTCTTCCTAGAATCCCTAATTTCAGTTGAGACTCATAAAAAAGAGTTTCCTTTTTGCCAGTATACAAAGAAGACATTGAGAGTGAGAGGTGTCAAACATCTCAATTAAACAACAGAGTGTCAACAAGGAGTAGTTGCTCGGAAACTGAATAAGCAGGATATATTCAATGTTTTAGTTTCACAAACTACATCTCCAATTTCTCTAACATTAAGCAGATGAAAGATCAACTCCGCCTGGAGAAGTCATTACTCTATTGCATATATCTTTCCCCATAAGGTTTCCCACAGCTAGGTAAACTGAAGAAAGCAGAATTTCCTTGCCCAAGACACAAGAAAACACCTTTACTGGAATAAGAATCCAAGAGTCAATGTGGTCCAGCATAACTTAAATCACAATGTTTGGAACCAACTAAAGAAGCAAAGAGTGGCAGACAAAATGCCTTGCCATCTTATAACGTGCCCCGATTTAATGTGAACCCATATCATGCAATGAGTCAGTCATTGGACCTTTTGGGGGCTCTTTCCAGAACTGAACAGTTTTTTGGTGAGTTAATTTTATGTTTTCTTTCTTATTTTTTTTAAAGATCAAAATGGAACAAAGTGCTAGAAAAAGAAAATCTTTTTCTGTGAAAGATAAGCTTCATGCACTTGACACAACCAAGACTAAGAGCTGTCTGTTTTGTTTATTAAAAAACTTTATTAAAAATGAATTTGTGTTTTAATTTCTACTGCAACAACATGATTTATTCACAGAATTCTTTAATTCAAACGTAATTTATTTGCCAAATGGTAAACATGCAAAAACCAGGTCAACATTGGGTCAGTTTAAATGCCGATTTAAAAAAACCCCCCAATTTAGCACAACCTCACTTTTTTTACAATGACCTTTTTTTGGACACCAATAATCGCATTATAATGGGGCTGCACTATACCAGTCAAGTCCTGAGATTGACTGTTCCCTCCCCTAAAGTTTGTGGTGTGACTATGATAGAAATTATTTTTCTTATTATAGGCAGGGCAGTGGATGGCAGAATTGGTAAAGCGGAATATAAAATGCTTTGTGGTATTTAGTTATGTACCTGTACATTCTGAGGTAAAATCCCATCAAGGTTGACTTTACCTTTCAGCCTGCCAAGGTCAATAAAATAGTACCAGTCAAGTACTGTTGTCAATTAGATCAACTATAATCCCCACCCCCTATAAAATGTGTGGCCTTGTACCTATATATGAAACCATTCATTATTTTATATGTTGTTGTTGTTGTTAAGACCCAAGTCAACTCTAACTGAGCAGACTTAGGATCAAAAGCATCCCAGCTGTGATTGTCTTGTCTTTTTTTTTTTTTTGCAGCCATAGTGTATCTAAGACTACATTATCGAATATATCCTTCACTGGATGGTAGCCTGAGGTTGTTGGTGACAATAATAAGTTGATATCTAATAGTATCACTGAGTATCAATTCCAAAGTACCAGTAATATTCTTAATTTGAATCACACACTCACACAAAAATTAATTACGATAAAAACAATATTTATGCATGTATACATTTAGATAACAGATGTAGATGGCTGAATCGGTAAGGAAGGTTTTCCATTTGTATCCTGTCACCAGCACTGTGCAGTGTGTCAATGACCATGACATTTAACTCCTAAATGGCTCAGTCCAACTAGTTGTACCAGAGGACAAGAACTATTCATTGGTGTATGCACTGACAACACCACACTACAACTTTCAAAACTGCATTTCAGAGTATATCCCTTCCTGCCCCTGTTTTACCCAAATTACTAGCCAGTTAATAACACAACTACTAACCTGACGAGCCAATGAGGGAGCCTTTACATGGTTGCTCAACCTGCTAAAAATAGCAGCCAAATCTCTCTCAAACTAAGGACACATTGGATAATGTAGTCCTAGACACACTATATCTGGAAAAAAAAAGATGGGATGGTCATGGCTGGAAATACACTGATCATAGATATGTTCAATCAGGGCTGACCTGGGGCTAAACAACAACAACAACTAACCTGATATATATATATATATATATATATATATATATATACTTATATATGGAGAAATATATGTATATGTGTGAATATGTGAGTAAACACATGTACATGTGTAATTCTAACCTAAACCCTGCAACCATCAAGTAATCCATTTATGTATTCATTTGTTTACCTACATATAAACTCATGCAAAGAAATATGATTCCAGATATAGCTTGCTGTCTTTGTGTCTTAGGTTGAGTACAGTGCAGTGATTTTCCCTTTGTGATATCATTGTTATACTAATATTATTGTAGTGTTGCATGCATTTTACACGCCTACACATGATCAAGACTATTTAAGGTGGCTACCAGTTCAATGTCAGTACTTGGCTACTCAGTTGAATAAAGCTTCTGGATTTAAAGGATCACATGCGACTATGGCTTTACTTGGATAAACTTAGTATGGCACAACAATGGTGTCACCAGTTAATAACAATGAACTTCCACTCTTTGACTCAGGTATGACAGAGGCTTGGCTGCAATGCTTTGCTGCTACAGTAAGAACAAAGGAGTTTCTGGACACTAATGATAAAAAACAAATAATGGATTTGCATTTATCAAAAGCAGGTATGATGGCTATATGAAAAGTTTCTGTAATGCTAAAATCTCTGGAAATTGAAGAAATGAATTTTAGCAGTATAACATCTGTGGTAATGTCATCAATTTTTCACCAAAAGAAATGGTTAATTGCTGAAAGGGGTCAGATTCTTATCACAACATCAAAATCTGACAGAATTGATTCAAAGTTATTCTCAGACATTACATGAGTTAGCTCGTTTTTGTGAACTAGAAAAAATTGGAACTCAAGGACAGAGTGCAGAAGATATGATTCAAACGAGACATAGACAGCATGCAATCAGCTAAACATTGTATAAAAGCACTAGAATATCTTCAGTCAGGTGATATGAAGCTTAATGCATGCATTGAATTCATTCAACAGCTTAAAATGATTTCTAAATGACTGGAAGAAAAAAAAAATAGAAAGTAAGGGTGATCTTGATGATATCACTTTGTCACATGTTGATAAAACAAGTAGAAATTTGATTATAAATATCATGCACCATAAAAATGTTCTGCATTTGGTGAAAAAAAGAATCATTTTCAGGCAGTATATAAATTTACAAAAGAAGTTGAAGAAAATGATGTAAATGAAAATGAATATTCTGCTAGTGTTTATGAAATTGGCATAAAAAATACTACAATGATTGATGTGAAACTCAATAATAATGTTAACATTAAAATGTAAGTTGATGCTGGCAGTCAAGAAACTGTAATACCTCAGAACTTCTGGATGGATTTCAATAAATGTTGTGAATGTTATTGTTACTAAATGTAAAAAAAAAAAAAAAAAAAAAAAACCTTGGCTCGCTCGGTATTGATGTGATGATTGTTGATGGTTCAACATTAATCTATGAGATTGAAGTTCTAGGACAATTTGTGAGATTACAAGATTTTAAGGCTAACATTCTTCTCAAAGGAAATATTAAGCCATGTTATTTTGAAGCAAGACCATTATCAATACACATTAAACCATTAGCCGAGGAAGCTAATTAATGAAGGTTCTTTAGAAAAGGTTCCTCCTAGAGGGAGTAAATGAGCCTTTCCTTTGGTGGTTGTGTGAAAGGCAGCTGGAGACTGAGACTATACAGAGACTATAAAAGGTGTGAAAGAAAGAATTTGTCCAGATTCTTATCCAACTCCAAATACTGAATTGATATTTCATTCTCTTTCTGGCATGAATTATTTTGCTAAATTAGATTTTAAAGGAGTATATTATCAGATAGAAATGTGTTGTGAAGCAAGAGAAGTTATAACAATAAATACACCAATGGGCCTTTTAATATGGACATGTCTTCCATATGGAATTAAAATAGCCAGTGCTATGTTCCAGAGAGCAATTGAACATGTTGTTGGAAATGACATTAATAATGTTATTGTTTATCAAGATGATATATGTATTGGTGCTAAAACCATTGAAAATCTACAAAAGTTGGAATTAGCAGGCATGGGTATCAATTGAGCTAAATCTGTTTTAGAGACTGGTGAATTGTCTTTGGGTGGGGTGGGGTGGAGGATATAGACTGACAAAGGAGGTTAAATCACCAGATCATTGTTTTGTATTGAGAATTATGGATGTAAAACTGCCAAAGGACAAGAAGCAATTATAAACTTTTCTTGGACTTGTTATTTCTATGATCATTATTGAGACCACATATTGCTGCCTGCAACACTTCATAAACATGATATCGCATTTTCATGGGGAGTTGAAAAACAAAAGTTGTGTGTGCATTTGAAGCTGATTGTTAGTACCAAAGCCAGTGGTCAAGATTTATAATGTCACAAATGAGGTTACCTTAATAACTGATGCAAGTATCAGATTTAAACTGGAATTACCTCACACAGTGCACACATGGTCTAAAGAAATTAAAGCATGGATACGTGTGCATATAGTTCATGCTTATGTCAAGAATTCAGGATTTGATGCTTGTGGGTGGCCACAAGTAATAAGAGTTAAGAACTAGTTAGGATGGTATTAAGAACTGTGTTTGCCAGAAATGGTATTCCAGAAACATTAGTATCTGACAATGCCTGTGAATTTCATCATAATGACTTGTGTACATGGCTTGATATGATTAGATGTAAACGTATAAAAATGCCTCCATATCATCTAAAATCAATTGGAATTGCTGAAAGAATGCTCAGGAATGTTAAAATCGGTTTAAGAGCATGTGCTTTTGAGTTAGCAGACAATCTTTCATTCAGGGAGACTTCTTAGTCCATCTACTTTGATAGGCAAACAAATACAATCACTAATAACAGTTCTATGAAACTGCAGCTCCAATTTGGTAACAATGATGAACCACAACAAGCTAGATCTATATCTCAAGGAAATAATACAGCTATGATTCTTAAGGGTGAACAGGATATACTAGCTCTTGCAGTGGTTTTAGATGCAGTTATCAAATAATGAAAGGAATTAAACTAATTCGTTTCTGAGATGTGATGTCATTGTTATACTAATATTATTGCATGCGTTTTTGCATGATTGCACATGATTGGGTCTATTTAAGGTGGCTACTAGTTCGATATAACAGCTTGGCCCATAAATTCAGTAAAACTTCTGAACGTAAAAGATCGTCTCCCTCTACGACTGTATTTGAATAAACACTGTATGACATGACAGTTGTGTAAATTTCAATTATTAATGAGTTATATCTCAGTCTCCAAGATTGTGTTTATTTTAAAAGCAGTTTCTTCGGGCTAGCGAGTAAATTAAATTGCAGATTTTGGGTGTTCCTCACACACAAACTCATGCAGTATGAAAAAATCTAACATAATCAGATATTGATTGCCTTTTTAATAACATTATATAGTTACTAAAAGCACTTGGTTGGCAAATATATTAGTTTGTTAAAGGATGTACCTAATTTTTTTTGTATTTGTGATCATTTTGAGTAATTTCACTTAAACTTTCAAGCTGACTAGCTGTTTTTCTTCTCTTAGCAGTCATCATGTTCATCAACCAACAACTGCTGCTCATATTAAGGAGGAAAATCTCAGTTCTATCAGCTCCCATACAACAACAGAATGTTGTACTCGATTGTCCAGTGAAGAAGAAGGAGATGAGTCACACAGTAGTAAATCTGGCTTCACTTATTTGAATCGCCATCCACGACCAATAGCTGTAAGTAAAATCTCAGCTGGTGCAATTAAACATTGTGATTTTTGTATTGATAAATAGATGTTTAAATGTTGATTATGATTGCTATATTGAAATTTCTCGTTGCTACTAGTTGCCACTCAATATATGAATACGGTAAATTCTATTATAATACTATAACTTTTTTCACTGCTTAATGTGAGTTCAACACCATAAAAAGATAACACACTACAAATGCTAGACCTCACATCACTGAGGATGATCTCTCCTGGTGATCTCACATCCTCAACATAGCAAAGACTGCATCACAAAGGCTGGCCTTTCTCTTCAGGGTCAGCAAATACTTCAGCTCTCAGCAACTACTTAACAAAGTTCAAATGACCTCCACAATGGTATACTGCTCTCACATCTGGGATGATGCTGCTACTACACATACAGACATCCTACACCATACTCAAAAGAAGGTCACTCATCAACACACTCCAACCTCTGACCCACAGACATGGTCACTCCTCTCTTTGCCTTTTCTACCACTACTACAGTGGCCTCTGCTCCTCGGAGCTAGCTGATCTCATGCCACCTCCACTCAGGCCCTCTCGACTCACTTGTCTCTCCTCTCATTATCCATGTTGTGTGCCCTCCCCATACCCCACACTAACTACTACACCCAGTCCTTTCCTCTAGAATATCAGCCCTCTGGAATTCCCTTCCTAACTATGTTTTTCCTGTAGCCATCAACGTGCAGAGCTGTTCAAGAGGAACATTAACCATGTTGATCTCACTGGTCTTGAAGGACATACAAAGCCCATGGGCACAGCCTCTTCCTTGAAAACCAAACTATTAAGAAAAAGTTTTTAAAACCCATGCTGATGATGATAAACATGGATGCAGGCATTGCTGTATGGCTAGGAAGTTTGCTTTGCAACTACATGGTTCCAGGCTCAATCCTACTGATCCGCACTTAAGCTAGTGTCTTCTACTGTAGATTTGTGTTGATCAATGCCTTGTGAGTGGCAATTGGTAAATAGAAACTATACGGAAGCCCATTGTGTTTATTATATGTAGGTGTATATGTGGGGGTGTTATATCAACATGGGCTGAGAACTTGTCCATTCGAACTGAAATACACTCCAGGTTTCATGTCCGACTGAGTTATATCCCCTTACTCTAATGCCCACTTTGCATTTTGTATCTCAGGAGAATGATGAAAAAACTACCAGACAAAAGTACTCAGGTTGATATAATTGACTAAAACCCCCTTCAGAGCAGTTCCCCAGTATAGCTGCAATCCAATGACTGAAACCAGTAACAGAAGAATAAAAAAAGAATACAGCTTTGGTCACTATTGGCCTGCTTTATTTGACTAGCTTATTTAGATTGTGTTTCGTTGGTCTCAAATGGTTATAAAAACTAAATAAATTATTAAATTGTTTAAAACATAAAAAATTAGTATAACTAAGCTGTGCAAAGAAATTTAGGAATCCGGTAATATCAATTTACACTGTTTTAGGATGTCATTTCCTATAACTTACTCTATCACAGTGTCTGAAAAAGACTGGTATTCTGCAGGTATACATTAAACATAAGATTTTTAGAATAAGAGGAAATGGAACTTGTGACATAAATGCCTTTCACAATTGTATTATCAAAGTAACTAATACCAAAAGTTGAAACTGGGTCACTAGGAGCTTATAATATATATCATTGTCATCATTCTTTTACATCCTTTTTTAGATCCTTGTATAGGTTGGACAGGTCTCATATCGTCTCACCTCCTGTCTTGTCTGGGCACACACAGTAGTAGAGAAAATCACCTTATTCTCTTTTATATATATATATATATATATATACACATGCAGACAATACCACACTTATCGGATAATTTCTACAATGGTATTCCTTCTTGTATATTTTTATTTTCTTTTGTCTTCTCATATTTATTGTTTCAAAGTATAAAAATGATTATTTCCATTCTAGATGTGTACATTTGGAGGTCGGCTTTTGAAAAATGGAGTCTGTTTATTTAACAGAAAAAGTGATTTAGTTCAATCTACTCTTTATAATGTATTGGAACGACTAAATCATCCTCCTCCACATAAGTAAGTATCATTGATAATGCTATCATACATTTCTTTTTCTTCTATTCTACATCTATTTCCTGCTTATATGCTAGCATATGTTGATTCTACAACTGACATATTAGTTTATGAATCGTCAGGGCATATACTTGTAATCTGGATGCTTTTTATAATGTAAATTTATTATTAGTATAGTGATAAGGAGTTCACTATTTTCTGTCATTTTTCTTTTTTTAGTTTTAATTGATATATCCTACATTATTTGGTATTTTAGAAATAAAAAATAAGTAAATAATATTTTATAATGCTTTTCTTTTAAAAAAATAGCTCTTTTTTTCCCATATGGATATCAGAATGAGGGGAAGTGTTCCATTTAAACCTGCTCCTTCTATATTACTCATATGATGTGTCTCATATAACATTCATATAATATGATATAAGCAGTTTTTCATTTTTATAATTTACCTATTCCATAAATCTTGTGCATTTGTTCTTGTCTTATGACAGTAAAAGGCAATGTGTTTATGCACAGTTTACATTTAAAAAATATTTTTAAAAATTGTTATTCATTCATTTAATTCTGATTCAATTAATACATTGCTAGGTTTAAGGTGTGTCTGGGGGTATTGATGACATTAGGGGGTTCTGGGATATATGTAATGCTACTGATTTCACATATAATTTTGACTGGACATTTCATCATCCATCCTTTGTAGTAGATGAGGTATCACAATTTTCTCAGATTGTCATTCCTACCCAGAGGTTAGGAATGACAATCTGTCAAAGGCTTTGTTCATGCAAGTTAATGCACCACTGATTAGTTGTACAGTGATCCCCATTGCCTACAGGGGTGAGCTGTATCTCTCTACAACTAGATGGATCAGGCTGTTGAGATTTAAGTGTCTGGTAGGTACAGTGTAGCAGCATTAATGGGATACACACTGGTGACTCTTCAGCTGACAGACCAATATCTTTATGACACAAACAGCAGTGGTTCTCTTTATACATTATACTTGTTTGGACAATTGCATTCATTTAGATATGTGTATTTCAGTAAATGTTTATAGCATGATTTATTGTTATTTATTGGGGATGTAGAATGTTTTGTTGTATACAAACATCTGAAAAGTTTCTGTTATATTTGTTTTTCCTGTCATATATTTTGTTTTTCTTTACAAATGTATTTAGCAATACGGTTTTAGTGTATTTAGTGAAAAAACCAAACATTTTAAAATTTGTATATCTTAGTTTGCCACTATTTAACATTTTTTATATCCATTTTCCTTAACCTAGTATGAGTTTCAGCCTAAATTATGTATTTAAAATATGGCATTATTTGATTGGTGACTCTTAGGTTTTTGTTGTTTTACTTGAGAACTGAGTTCATATGGTTTTCAGCATTACAAAACTACCAGCAAAGTCTCATTTTCTTCACAAATATATATCTAACTCTAATGCTTGTTGTAGTTTTGAAATAAAATACTCTTTTACTAGATTCTAAGTCAGTTTACCTTACACATTGAAAAGAATAAGGAATACCATTATTATTATAAGCTGTTACTTATAGATATTTTCTATAAAAATTTCAAGGTTTTAATATAGATTTTAGATACAATTTACTGAAGCATTTTTTTTTTGACAAAAACTACATACAATGCTGTATGTAATGCATTCATTTAAAACCTAATTTTCTAAGTAATCTGAGAGAGTATATGTGTGTATGCATGCTTTATTCTGGAATGTGCAGAAAAATACAATGAATATTTATTTGTAAGTATCAAAATTATGCAGAATGATTACCATTCAACAAAACATACATCAAAATTATATAAATGGTTACAAAGAAACTAATGCTTTTTTATTGATATTTCTTTTTCTTTAATTTGATTTTAAGTTAATCATTCAAACATTTGTTTGAGCTGTTGAGCTCATATTTGTAAAATCGAAAATAATTATTTGTGTGTGTGTGTGTGTGTGCAGGCACACCCACACAAACACCAGTTAGCCAAGGGAGGCAAATGTCATGATTCATTTAGCAGTGAATATATAACTGAAAGTCTACACATTTAACAGAAGCATGAATCTTCAAGCTGGAGAAAAAATATTATGGTGGACTTAAAAAGCAGTGGATGGCAAAATTGGTAGAGTGCCTGACAAAATACCTTGCAGTATTCAGTTATGTCCCTTTGTATCTTAAGTTCAAATCTCATCAAGATCGATTTTGTTTTTCATTTTTCCGGGGTCAATAAAATAAGTACTAGTCAAGTACTAGAGTTGATTTATTGACTATGCACCCCCCCCCATAAATATTTGAGTCATTCTAATATTAGAAACCAATGAAGTAGGCTTTAGAAAATTCTCATTGATGTGTCTAAAACAATCAAGAGATTACAATCCAATATTCTTCATGTGAAACTGCATGATGATGTCTTTGAAAACTTGTGAAATATGTCATGCATATGGATATATGACTGTTTGTTTCAGAATTTATTGGTTATGTAGTTTAAAATTGAGCATTTTTAAATATCCAGTACATTGATGAGAAAATATCTATTTTTTTTCTTTTCTTTTTGCTTATCCATCAATATTTTCTTATATTGTCAGTGTTTTTTTTTTATAAGCAACACACAATGTGGTAATATTTTTATGCTAGATGCTAGTGTGTGTCTGTGTGAAACAGGAATTTTTTATAGCTGAACAGCTGTCTAAGTGCTGGTTAGTAGGAATTTTCAATGTAGTATTCATAAGTCAATTACACATTATCATTTGATAAATGTCTACAATAATAATTCTTTCTAATATTGGCACAAGGCCAGAAATCTTTTTTGGGGGGAGGGGTAAGTCGACTCCAGTACTTGACTGGTACTTTGTTTATCGACCCCAGGTGGATGAAAGGCAAATCTGGCCTCGGCGGGGTTTGAACTCAGAGCGTAGTGAGCCAGAACAAATACTGCAAGGCATTCTGTCCGACACGCTAACGATTCAACCAATCCACCACCCTCAATGGCTACAATAATAATAATAATAATACACACACACACACACACTAATAATAATAATAATAATAATTATAATAACAACACACACACACAAACAGAAACACACACACGATTAGTCTTCTACACAGTTTCCATCTACCAAATTCCACTCAGAAAGTATTGGTCAATCCAAGACTATAGTAGAAGACAATTGCCCAAGGTGTCATGCAGTGGGATCGAACCCTGAACCATGGGTTGCAAGGCAAACGTGTCAACCACACAACCATGTCTATCTATTTATCTATCTATCTATATATATCATCATCATCATCATCATCGTTTTACGTCCGTTTTCCATGCTGGCATGGGTTGGACGGGTGATTTCGG
>JAOPJM010001842.1:9069398-9094006 GCA_027124095.1 Muusoctopus leioderma
GCCACGCAGTGGGACTGAACCCGAAACCACGTGGTTGCGAAGCGAACTCCTTAACCACACAGCCATCTGCGCCTATGGAAACATCTGAACTAAAATGGTACTTAAGGATTGTTTTCGACAGAAAACATTTCTGGAAAAGTAAATAAAATGTTGATAGGATTAAACTAAAGGTGATCAAATACAGGGGACATACGAAAGACAATAAAATGTGATTGCCAGCTGGGAATCGATCCCATTTATCCTAGTAGATTCGATTTCTACCTGGTACTCACATATTTTCTTTTATATCTCCTCTGTGTTTGTGTCACATTCAGTATAACAATGCTGTATTCATCTAAGAAAAGTTCTATTTATATATATATTTTTAATGAGAACAGCGTATTCTAATTTTTGATTAGTCGAGTTTGTAAACAAATAATAAACCTTTAAGCAGTCATTCCCTGCATCTATAACACAGTGCTAAACATAATGTTATGATAACGAAAGGGGTAAATCAATTCCAATTATATGGAAAGATTTATTTTCAGAGTAAGAAATAGTTCTGTTCTGGTAGCATAATAATTGTTTCTAACATAGGCACAAGGTCAGACATTTGGTGGGAGGGGAACAGTCGATTATATGGACCCCAGTGCTTGACTAGTGTTTTGTTTATCGACCCCGGAAGGATGAAAGGTAAAGTTGAACTCGGTGGGATTTGAACTCAGAACGTAAAGAGGCGGAACTAATATCGCAAGGCTTTTTGTCTGGCGCTTTAATGATTCTGCCAATTCACCGTCTTGTTCCGGTAGCATAATACTAATTTTAATTTACTTGAATAAGAATATAAGTTCAAATCCTGCCTAACACTTGTTATCGTTTCTTTCTCTTTATTTTGTTTGAAAGTTTTCATCTATTTCATTTAAATTATAAGTATCAATATAATTACTTGAACATTTTTTCTTATATGGTTTTCTTTTAATTCTGAAAATTCCGAATACTGAATATAACCATGAGGGATTAGGGCTGTATGCTGATAGGAGTGAGAGAAACCGGCATTTATTTTTTTCTACATATAGAACACGATGTAACGCAGTGAATCGTTGAAACAAATCCATTTATCTCTCCGTGCTAAACTGATAAGACGGTTTGATCTCAGTACTGGAAAACAAGGCGTCAGTTACACAGTTCTGCTGCTTTACAGTCTCAAACTTTACGAAAAAAATAAAACAATAAATTTTAAAATATTGTTTATATCGATGAGATAAAAATAAAACGAAAACAATGGATTTCTCAAAAGAAAACATTTGTTTTCTTTTGGAAGATAATTCAAAATATAAGAAAGTTGTAAAACTTCTGTCGATGTTTCAGTGATATGAAAATGTACAAACATCAAACTGTTTCTAAACGAATAAACAATCTGGAATGGACGCCAAATGCACAGAGAATTTGGAGAGTATTCAAAATCGATAGTGAACAGACCGAATTCACAAAAAAGCGTATTTGTGAAGAACGACTGGAGAAAGAAACAGAAAATAAACCGAGAATAAAAATGCATCAATAACGACATAAACCCAAATAGGGAAGGAACAATTGGAATTGTGACCTTCAATTGTAAGCCAGTAGTGCAAGTGGTGTTAGCAAAGGGAAGTAATTCCAACTTTTTTCAGATCGTAACCTTTCTCTCCGAAAAATCCTTCTCTAAGGTACTCACCATAGTAAGGATTTACGTTTTTAATAGATAAGATGCATACAAAATATAGATTGTTGTGAGACTTTCTCAAAATAATTTGGGGCTTAAGTGAAGTGAAATATTTTAAAATGAGAATGGAAACTGTGTCCTCGTATGGGTTTGCCGGCTGCTTACATATTATTGTACAGTGACAGCTATAATAATGATTTCTAACATAGGCATATGTGATTCCAACTGAACAACCTGCCAGAAATGGTCATGGTTGGGATGTCTTTGATCACAGGTCTTCTATATCAGGTATGACTTGGAGTTTAATCAGCGACAACTTCCAACTATGTACCAATAGAATTACAAGAAATGAAAGTTGGATCTAAGAGGTAGTACCTCTAACTATTTATCTAATTGTAGTGTATGAAAGTCAAGTTAGTATGGTGCAGCTCATCTCTGTTCTTTCCAAGCTATATTTATAGCAGGAGTTAAACTCAATACTACAAAGTAACGAAGCACCCAAACATGTTACATTACTGTTGTTGCTGGTTTTATTTGTTTGTTTGTTAGAGTTAAGAGTATAACTCTATTGCTCCAATGCTGCGTTATTAATGTGATTACAATCAATAAACGTTTGTCTGGCGGTCTAGCACGTAATCAACTGGGCCATCTTCAGCTTCAGGAAGTATAACCTTTAAGGTATGATACATCCAGTTCTCTCTCCTACTCCACTTATATGTGTGTGTCTCTCTCTCTATTTCCATATTATTCTAGTTTTCAATATTTACAATAAATTAGCAGAGTATCACAACCTAATGGGTCACAGAAACATCAATAAAAGAGTACACCTTGATATATGGTATCTATATCACCTCTGATTATTAGAGACCATTCGTCCCCCAACAAGGATAGGAACTCATCTCTGTATGCTACTGAAACACTCAATCTACCAAACTTTTCAGAATTTAGAGATACGTGTCATTGCCAAGAACACTGCATAGTGCTGAGGAAAGGATTCGAACCATTGGACCTTCAGCAAGGAGTCCGATGCTGCATTGATTTTACCATCTGGCAATCTTATTTGGTGTAACAATTAAGTATCAATTTTATGTCAGTGACTTGTATATTTTAGTTTGACAAAGTTTGTAATGAAACATATATTTACATAAAGCTGTAAAAATATACACTTTATAAACCCAAGAGAAATAACATTTATTGATAATTCAAATAACGCTGAAACGGAGCTTGATCACGAACAGTAGATTGCAAAACCGATAGAGCGCTGAACAAAGCACTGTGTGGGTTATTTAGTTACGTCGTTTTACGTTCTGAGTTCAAATCCCCTTGGTGTTGAATTTGCATGCTCTGGGATCGATGAATTGAAGTAGTTGAAAATCGATCCAATCGATCATATACCGATATCATATTCATTTGTTTATGTTTGGCGTCTGGGTTATAGTAAGAAGTCAATATCTGCCATTGATTGATATAAATTGACAAATTAAAAGTTGGTTTACTGTCATCATTCCTTGTCTTTTTTATCATTCAGTTATAATTTGAAAGTGAAAGTACAAGAGAATTAGTTGAATGGATAAATTATTGAAAATCAACAAGACTCTCGGTCTTGATTTCAAACACCCGATAATCAATTTCGATATATATTAAGAAAGTAAACTTAATTTTAAGCGGATCACTTTATAAATGTCTCGGGAATAGCTATCAGACCGTTTCAAAATATTACCTGCGACAGACTGGCGCCCTATCAATACGAGATTATATATCATTCACTAAAAGTCCCGAAACCAGAGCTAAGTACCGAACCTATTGTGTTAGGATATCGTGCAGTTAGCTACACATTAAATATGAATCGAAAATACACGTAATTTATAGAATAGGAGCTGGCAGTATTGGTAAAGTCTCGAGCTAAATGCCTTGCGGTATTTAGTTACGTCCTTTAGTACTCTGAGTTCTATATCAAGCCATCCCTTCGTAGTCGATACATTAAGCACCAGTAATGTACTGGAGTAGATTCGATCGACTAAACAGTTCCTTACAAATCTGTTACCTTGTGCAAGAGTTAGAAATCATTGGTGTTTATGCAGATGAGCGTCATAAAACAAGGTTTAAGTTAATGGTTTCAATTCCTGGTTGAAGCCAAGCCATTAAATTTGCTTCCATCGCTAATAACATTTGAAAACGTATGAGAATCATAAATCCCTATTCACATTACTTAAAATATAGGGAAGTTGCATTTAGACAATATAAAATAGAATATAACATATTATCCAATGCCGAAGGCTGAAAACATAAATTAGGGTCCCGGTGGGAACATTTTGTGAATCAGTTTCCATTCCAAGCTGGAGATAATTCACTCTGTCTACGCTGCTTAACTCTTAATGTCCTGTAGGACACAGTTCCACACGGTACCGCATCATCAAATTGATATGAATTATTGAACTATATATATATGGTGAAAGTGAAATATTTTTGTGTGAAAACACCTCAGGCACCTGTATATTTATTACCAGTAAATTTCATAATAAAACAGCTGCAAAAAACCCCGTTTTTAGGCATAGTCTACTCCATAATTACAGGAATTAGAAATTTTTTAACATGATGTTAAGAGTTAATGAGGTAAAAATACCAATTTCAGAAGCCTTAAGTCTATTCAGTGTTGACGAGCAGTTCCGTGAAGTAGGAGGTAAACTTCCGGTGAGAAGTCTAGAACCTGGTTTTTACTCTGTTTCACTTCATTTATAACATTTATGCATTGAGAAAGGTGTGAACATCACAATATACGTTTTCGTCGTCGCCTCTGAATCCAACAAGATTGGTCAGAGGAGGAATGACAGCACCCATGACATGTTCCAAGGCCTTCGAGACTAGTGTAAGGAAAGGAAGAAGTTACCCTCAGTCTGGAGATCTGGCCGTGAAAGCTTGCAGCAGAGTGAACTCCACTAAAGTCACCTATACCTGTAGCCACAAAAGTTTTCAAACAACAGACTCTTCATCGCACGAAACGGAAACAGAATTGGGAAATTGGTGTTTGATCTGAGAACTGTGCAACATAGACTCATTCAGATAGCAGTGTTTCAATAACAACTTTCTACGATACGCAAACATTGGAAATAAACTTGCCAATCGGAAAACTAATAATAGATCTGCTAACTTTTTTCGAGACTGTTCTCTAACCCAAAATAATATTTTGGAGATATTTTGTAGACAAATTTATGGCTCAGTTAATCTTCAGAAGCTCTTTTCGAATCACTGATATCTGTCTCAATTTCCGGATTTTTCTGTTTCTTTTGAATATTTATCGATATTAGTTATCTCAGAAACCATTAACCATTAAAACCACTGAATATATTGTTTTCTTTACTTATTTCATTTGACTAGAATACGTGCTTACGAGTATATTTCTATTATAGACCACAATCGAAGTTTTGTCAATTTTCTCTTCTGGTGAATATTTGTAAAATGAAGACATAAACATGAAATGATGTATTAGAAGTTCAGTGATTACATTTATTGTCTGGTATACATTTATGATTTTTCTAAAAAAAAAAAAAAGGTTTTCTTAATGATTTCTTTTGATTAAGAGCAATACCAGATTTTTTTTCTGTGTAATGGAGAGATTTAGTCGATTAAATAGACTTCACTACATTAATAGTATTCACGATCTTGTTTTTAGTGTTGTTTAACCCCAGGTCAACCCTGAACGAGCAGGCCTATTATCAAAGATATTCCAGCCATGACCATCCCATCTTTTAGAGGCATGTAGGACACATAATCTAATATGTCTTGTCCTTATATAAAATGGTATGGTGTAATTTGAGGGAGATTTGGCTGTTGTTTTTAGCAGGCATAGCGATCATGTAGAGGCTCCCTCGTTGGCTCCGTAGTATTCATGTAACAGCCTTGAAAGGCAAAGTCTACATTGACAGAATGTTAACTGTCAAAGTGCTGCAAGGCATTTAGTCAAGCTCTCTACTTTCTTTGTTAATTCGTTGACTAAGATTCCCCAATTAATGATTTCGGCCATTGTTACAATGTCAAACACTTGTAAATGAAGTGTTTAGTTAATTGAAACTACCTAATACATAACTGGTACTTGTTTTATCGCCTCCTGAGCGAGCGTTGAAAGCAACTTCAATGCAATGGGGTTTTGATTCAAACTCGGAATGCAAAGTGACATAACTAAATACTATAAGTCTGATTTTCCTTTTACTAGTTTTCCTGATCAATAGTATTCCTTTAATTAAAACGAACAAAAACAACAACAGCAACAACAACAAAAACAAACATTGTTGATGTACTTGTAGTCATTCAACTATGACATTCAAGCTGTTAGAGAAAGCTATTGTAGCAAGTGCCCTCTCGTTCGTTATTTCCGGTTGTAATGGCCTCTAAACTTTCCTCCACCACATTTACATAGACACCACCACATTTACATAGACATTTTGTATTTGTTCTATTTGTTTTTCAAGTGAAAAGTTATGACGATAGTCCAGTAGGTAGAGCAGCGGACTGTAGTGACTTATTTACGATGGCCAGTGATAACCGGGTTGATAGCAGCATTGTACTGCCAGTCGATGGTTCGATTTGTCTTATCTTGCACTCAACACTGTGTGAAAATGTAGGAGTCCTAGAAATACCAGACAAATATGGTGAAAATGTAGGAGTCCTAGAAATACCAGACAAATCTCCCTCAAATCACCCCTACCGTACACCCATTTAAAAAAAGGAAGGTCACATTAGATATGTTATCTTAGATATACTACATATGAAAGAAGAAAAGACAGGATTGCTGCGGTTCCAAAACTTTTGATGAAATCTTTCGCTTGTTTTTAGTTCTGACTTCAACTTATCCCTGATCTATAGCTTTATGAGGGATGGGAGCCGCCAGGTTGACTTGCTCTGTTTACACTACATGTAATAAGTTAAACCTTTTGGTATATCTATTTTATTACCAATATGGCTGTTATCAGTTTACTAGGGAATGTACACTATATTGCTTTGTCAAACGTAGATCTAAATGGAACGACATGGCTTGCACATCGATTAGATAAATCTCTGAATAGAATTAAACCCAGAAGTGATGCAATCTATCAGAAAATTCAAGTCAATTCAAGTCGAACAATGATGTCTTATATATGACGTCTGCAAAATATATTAAATGTATTTTCGAAGGGATAACTATAACCGAATCTTAACAGTAAATTTTAGTATTAGTTATTCGAGTTATTTATCCCTTTTGCTAATGGGTGGGGTACACTGAGTAAGCATATAGATCTGATACTGTAGCGTTAAGCAGATGAGAGACAAGTCACTTTCTCAACAGGACAGCTGTCTATCGAAGATACTTTTCTTACAAGGATCTTGAAACACTCATCAATATCTTAATATTAGTCATTGAGCTAATGTTGTCTTTTTCACACCGCATAAATATGTCTAATTAGGTATTTAATGCTCACTGTATTACATATGTTAATACTTACTTAACAATTGATTTTCATGAGAATAACATCTCTGAGTAATTAACCTCAGGTAGTTAATTGTTTTTTAATATGCTAATTTTTCACCCATACTCGTGTACGGTATTGTGAATCTACTTAGTGTTTCTATTAGCATTACTTCAGCTAATACAGTGAAGTCTACGCTTCATTGAGGAAGCCCAATAATACCGAAACATTTCTGTTATTGTCCCCCGTACTTGCCGCAAAAGGATTAAAACAATATTAGTCATTGAGCTAATATTGTTGTTTTTTCTCTCCTCGCCGCATAAGTATTTCTAATATGTATTTAATGCCCACCACATTAAATAGGATAACACTAACTAAAATATTTTACAGTGCTGTCGCTTCTTTACAACGATGTACTATGCCAAGCTATGGTACCTATCCATGACCTAGTTATAATGAGGTCATCGATAGTTATCCTCACGATATCCGTGACTCAATATTAATGTTAACTTACTGAAAGCAACGTAGTATCGGTAGGGCATCAGTAAATTTAATTAGGGTGATTTATGTAGTAATAATAACCATGCAGTGGTACCTGAATAATTCCAAAATGTCAGCTTTATTTGTTATAGGCGGTAAAATGCTCAATTGCAGACAAGACTCAATGAACGATGCAGATGGTTGATAGATAATAGCGCAAAGAAAGAGCTATAACCATTTCTTACTGTATATTTCTATGACTAACAGCTTCTTGTTTACTCATCATCGCTTTGTACTGTTCGGAAGGCGGTAACTAGATTATTATAAAACTGCTTTTATCATGTCAAAGCTTTCTTTTGCTAATTGCTTTTAAAATATTAATTTGATCAAGTAAAATTCTTTTTAAAACAATATCTTTATTTCATAGAAGATTTCATGGGGCGATTCAGAAAGAAAACAAATACAAGACATAACAAAATTTAAAAGAAAAGAACAACAAGCAAAATATTTCTAGAAAGAATAGATAAGGATGACAAAAAGGAACTAATTAGCTTTAATTAATAAAGTTTGAGATACATTTTAATAAGCTAAACAAAGAAGCCATCTTAATACATGCTAAATATAAAATATAAGAAAGAATAAACTAAATTAAATTATGTGTGTGGCGACTTGGCTGCAGGCTTCTATTTTTAACAAGAAAATATTGTGTTCAAGAAAATTTCTTTTGTTGTTTATAATATCATCCATCCATTTACCGGTATCGACATGATATTCTGACAAAAAAACTTCGCTTGGCGTATTTTTTTTAATGTGTGCACAAATGCTTATGTGTGTTTATTTGGTTTAGATATGTTGATACCTCTAAATCACTTCATATGTTTACTAAAATTCAGTTTAAGTAAAGGTCTGGATGAAATTAGCAGATATTATTCTATGAATGTGAAGCAATTCTGTCGAAAAATCCATTCTTTGGGAACTTGAGAGTTATAAGGAGTGATAAGGGATCCATATAATGTGTATGCACATATGGCCTTGCAAGCGTCTTTGATTTTAAAGTGGTTCACTGACAATACAAACACTTGGAGAATGGATCTGTAACCACCAACTAGATAGACTGACACAGAGAATTAAAGCTGATCGAGTCGATAGGATTTCTGCTGTCTAGCTCTAGATCAGTCCTGAGTAAACATACATCTGCGCAAAGGCGTTCCGCCGTGTTCATCCAGTTTTTTTTTTTAACCAGAGTGTATCCAGTGCTACAATATCGAATGTTCCTTTTTAAAGATGGCTGGGTGGGATTTGAGGCTGCTATTTCTAGCAAGTCAAGTGACCAGGTAGAAGCTCCCTTGTTAGCTCGAACTCCCTTTTTGGCTGGTTAGTAGATAGAGTTGAAGTAGTGACTGAATTGTACCTTTGTCGTACCATTCGTATATACAGTTTTCCGTTGTAAGGAGAGGGAGTACTGTATACTTAAACAGTATTTCATTTAAGTCTTGCAATACAATTGGAGAGAACAAGAACACATTTCTCTAGTACTCAACCCCAGCTTCCTCAGTCGCCTTTGTTTATACTCTAATTAAATCTGGTTCCTGGTTATTATTAGAGGACACGTGCGATGATTAGTGGGTAACAATCCATTCTACGCTAAAACCTTATCGCATACAGTTTCAGTATCAAGTGCATATCTCATTCGGCCATGAGAAAATCCAATATCATATAGACTGACAGAGATCTCCCAAGAACTTACTGCATTTTCTGTATCAAAATGCATGCAGATGAAATTACCAAGTAGATAAAATAGCACAGCTCTTCATTATACATATATCTCCATATATCTAGATATATACCAGATTATTTAGGAAAAGGTTAATATAGCTAATCAACCAATGATATAAAACTATGGCCACGATATATACATCTAGTACATACCTCTAATCAGTGCGTGACCCTTTTATATTAAAATTCAAACCCACCACCAATGTGCTAAGCTATCGACATTTAAGCAACAATCTAAGCTTTGCTATGATTTATGTTCTATAATTCTAGCTCCTATTCGAGTTCCACACAAATAGAAAGTAAAATGTTATATGATTAAAAGTAAACATTGTGGATAGTTTCTACTAGTGGCCACGACCCGTTAAATTCACCGTAACCATACACCCGTAAATTGTTTCTATTTTTGACTCAGTATATATACTTTAAACATTAATGAGAGTTTTATATAAATATTTTAAGGTACTTTCCTGTTACCGACAGCCAATTTTGTTTTTACTAAAGAATTAGGTTAAGTTGTGGTTAGGGTTAGATTAGGGTTGGGTTAGGGTTAGGATTAGATTAAGTCAGGGTTAGATTAGGGTTAGAGTAAAGATAGGATTAGGGTTAGCTTAGGGTTAGGATTAGATTAAGTTATGGTTAGGGTTATGTTTAGGGTTAGTAAAAACAAATTGGCTGTCGAAAAGTACCTATTTTAAGTTTGAATTGGATACATTCCTGTCGAGGTCAGCTTTTCCTTTCATCATTTTGGGGTAGATAAATAAAGTACCAGTCTAGAGTGGTGGATTGGCGGAATCGTTAGAGCATCGGCCTTGCAGTATTTGTTCCGTTTCTTTGCGTTCTGAGTTCAAATCCCACCGTGGCCTACTTGGGGTGGTAGACTTAATTCGTCACCCGGTGTAGTGATTTCAGATTACACCTACTTCAGCTTACCTCCCGGTAACTTGAAATCGCGTTCAGATTACTGGATGGGGTAGGGGGTGGGGGTAGGATGAAATCGATTTCAAATTACCCCCGGGGGTAACTTAAAGTTAATTTCATCTTACCCCCTATGATTTCAGATTACCCCCCTCAAATCATTCCCCAAATGTCCGTCGCCCTAGTGGCAAATAAAAGAAAGTATTATTTCGTTTAGATTTAAAGTGTATAAATATATTTATTTGCACCGGTGTAAAGACTTCAAGTTACCCTCCATTTCAAGTTACCCTCCATTTCATATTACCCTCCATTTCAAGTTACCCAATTGCTTTCATATTACCCCCCAGAGGTAGCCTGAATCCCATTTCAAATTACCCCTGCACTGTTCATATTACCTCCTTCTCCGATTTCGCTAAAAGGATAATTTCTAACGCTTACAACTCATGATACGTTTATTGCATAAAACACGTGTAACATTCAAGATTGTAAGGTAGTCCTAAAATGTGAAAAAATAAAAAAATAAAAATGCTGGATGTTTAACCATCCCCTAACATTTTTATGATGCCTTTAAAAAAACACTTTGAACATCAGAGATTCTGAATTGTTTCCTTTTTTTAATAAGAACAAGGGTATTTTTTTTTTTTAATGTGAAACTGATTTGGATTAGAGGATTTACAACCGCAGTAATTTTATTTATTTTTTACATAAATGTGTTTTGTTTGTATTTGAAGTGTTTAAATATATATTTTGTTTGCATTTGGGAGCATTAGTTTGTTTCACTTTCTGGGAATTTATAGCACTGTTGTTTCAGTTCGAATTTATTAAAGATAAAATGTAATTACAAATATATTTATTCATTTCAAATGCGAACGAAATATATTTATATACAAAACAAAATATATTTATACAGTTTAAATGCAAACGAAATATATTTATACACTTTAAATGCGAACGAAATATATTTATATACAAAACAAAATATATTTATATACTTTAAATGCAAACGGAATATATTTATATACAAAACAAAATATATTTATACACTTTAAATGCAAATGAAATTTATATACAACACAAAATATATTATACACTTTAAATGCAAACGAAATATATTTATACACATTAAATGTGAACGAAATATATACATATACAAAACAAAATATATTTATACACTTTAAATGTGAACGAAATATATTTATATATACAAAGCAAAATACATTTATACACTTTAAAGGTGAACGAACTAGTTCTTTCTTTTATTTGCCACCAAGGCGACGGACATTTAGGGAATGATTTGAGGGAGGTAATCTGAAAGCATAGGGGGTAAGATGAAATTAACTTTAAGTTACCCCTGGGGGTAATTTGAAATCGATTTCATCCTACCCCTCTCCCGGTAATCTGAACGCGATTTCATGTTACCGGGAGGTAAGCTGAAGTGGGGATAATCTGAAATCGCTACACCGGTTTAACACAACCACCTGGCGCCTTGGGTCCCTTTAGTGAAGCCCATTCTATTGCAAATATTTGAGCCAGCTTTTCGGTCTTAGTATACCTTCCACTCCCCCACCCCCACCCCCTCACCAGTCTCGGAGGACCTGAGAAAGGGTGATAAGCACTACCCTTTCTCCTGACTAAAGGGCAAAACATTTCTGCCAGTATCCTTAGTTATATTATATATGATTGAAAATAAATAATTGAAGTAAATATTTAATATACAAGAAATTAAATATCATGTAAAAGTTAGTTTCTCACTATCATATAAATATGTCAATATCTCTCCTTCTCCAAAAATGCTAACTTAATGATATCCTCACCCAAACCTACCAAATTTATGTTTCCTTTTTTCCATCAACAACCCTACCTCTCACATACCAATTTGCATTACCCATGTCGGAAATTCATCATCCTTTTTAAACTTCCTCATTACTCTCTGTTTCTTGTTCATATGCTATCTCCGTAGATTAATCTTCAGCAATTCAGATTGAAATATTTCTGCATTAATTTCACCCAACTGTCGCGATGCATTCTACTACTTTTAACGACTCTGTCATCTTGCTTCTATAGAAGCAAGATGACCGAGTGGGTAAACGTAGTAGATTACGAGATCATAAGCATTGTGTTCAGCATGGGCGTTTCTTTGTATTTGAGTAGGGCATTTAATTCTACACGCCTTAGATACACCTGTTGAGAATGATTAATAGATGGTCGTGGCTGTTTATCCAGTGAGAAGGTTGCTTTCTCACCCATTTGGTGTTAGGTAACTTGAGCTAATCCACACAGAGATTTTATGGCGTTGTCATAGCAATTTCCCAATCTAGAAAATACCAACAGGACAATGACAGTTGTCCTTCACCTTAGGACTAATAAATATAAAAGAACATAATTGATTCTACGCAGAGATCGCTTATCAAAACATGACTCAATTATTTTATTTATCAAACACAACGACCCGCTTGGTCGAGTTATAAAACACTATCGAAAATATTTGCAAAATCACACGCAAACATCAAAGAATCGAAACATACTGCTCCCCTACTAATATTCAATACTCCTATAACCTTTAATAAACTTGAAATAGAAAAATGAATTTATTCTTGATGTTTTAGAAATCTGATTTAAAAATAACATTTTAATTAATGAAAATGTCGAACAACAACACATCTTTCTATTTTAACCTTTCTTGTGACCTCATCAGATTTGATGAAGCCAGACCAAGTTTCCTCGCAAAATCTGTAAACAACATTACGGATTATTTATAGAAATCAAAAATCTTATACAGAAATCTTATAAATCTTACATTTTCTATATAAACAAGGAAAGATAGCAATAAAGTTTATAGTCGATGGATATGTTAACAGAATGTTAAGATATCCACCATCAAGGATATCTTAACATTTCAAGGATTCGTAGGACATGTTCTCATGTCTTATTTTCATAGCGTCCAGTGGATGACAGATATGAAAGGATGGATGTTAGCCTATAATTGTGGCTTATACTGCAGATGGGATTGAAGTGAACATTACAAGCTAGCTAAACACTCGTCAATTGCACAGTATTACAGCAGCTTACAGCGGTATGCTATACCATTCAGTCTTGGTGTTTACTGTGAGTTAGGTGAAGGCTGGTTATAGCTAAGTGTCCTGGCCATACACATAATGCATTGCCAGTGACAGAATAAGAACAGTTTCTCCTTTGACTGATTATCCAGTGTCCAATTACTCGGCCAACTAAAATCTTACAAGATATGTTAATCCGTTTAAAGAAAGAAAGAAAAAAACATGAATTTAACTCAAAATTATATTTACAAGAAATTATATTATATGTTTTCATATATGAATTTTATTTCCGATGTTGGTGAAAGTTGTTGTGCATAAATATCACATATTATTATCAAATTTTGTGTTCCAAATCACACGGATTGAAATCATCGTGAAAATAAATATATCTTGTTTTTTCTATTTCAGTGTTACGGATCATTGTTGGACACATTATTGCCCATTTTCTTGTATATCCAGTCGAGGAAAAAGTAAACGGAAGTGTAGTAACTAGTCCCTCTGGAACAATCTTTGTCACCAAACGACGTGATACCCAATAAAACTAGCTCATTCTTCTGGTTATTACAATAAAGCGGACCACCAGAATCTCCCTGAGGAAAGAAAAAAAAGTAGTCGTAGTAGTAGTAGTAGTAGTAGTAGTAGTAGTAGTAGTAGTAGTAGTAGTGGTGGTGGTGGTATATTTGGTTATGATATTAGTTGTTTTTGTTTTCGGTTGCATTATGCTGTTGGGGTTTTAGAGGTGGTGTTAAAAGGAGGGGGGGGAACTAACCTCTTGTTGATAAAGTATTTTATTGGTGGCAACTACACTGAGATGGGTGTCCAGACTCAAAGCAATGCGACTTCACCTAAGCACTATAAGTAAATGAAATATTATTTAATCGATACTGCCACTATGCGTCGCAGTGAGTCATATCTACTTCGTTGTAGCAGTTTATGTGTGGGTCGATCTGATTCAGCAGATACTGAACATTTTGGTGACGGGCATAGCGCAACACCGATGACGGAATGCAAACCATTAACTTTTCGGTCGTCAGCTCAACACTTCCAATAACAACGATCATATATGGCAATGTTCTGCAATGGTATCACAATTACACCTAGAAGTGTGCTTAATTCTTCCTCTAAAGTAGTCGTCATGCTAGTGTGACGTAAAACAAAGAATCGATTTTTCAGCAGAAACCTTTCGTATTACTACCGTATCACATACATTATTGTTCTTGTTCAAGATAGATTTCTGAGCAAATATATTGAATACGAGTTACAGGCGTCTTATTTTCCTTTAATGATATGGGAAATTGGATAATTATTTTTTTCTAAATTGGATTGGTCTGGAAGAAGGGGCCGTGTCCGTGGCCTTCCACAGGTCCTCCAAGGCCGGATTTTGACAACTCATTTCTTTTTTAATGGCATTGGCAGTCTAAGTAGAATGAATTGCATCAACCGAGAATCTAAGCCTTGTTGCGTTCCCGACTCACCCAAAAACATTTGTCTTCTTGCAACGTGAACGCCATACACACATATATGTATGTATGTATATATATATATATATATATATATATATATATAAGCGGAAACCGCTTATTTTGACTACTTCGGAACGAAGCCTTTTCGATAAAATAAACGGTTGATAACATCCATTATTATCATAAGGGGTTTCCAGTGTATGTATGTATGTATGTATGTATGTATGTATGTATGTATGTATGTATATTTATTGACTGTGTGTATGTGTGCGTGTGTTCGCGTGTGTTTGTGTGTGGGTGAGCGCGCGTGGAATATATGCTTGCAATAGCTTTGACACATTGTAGTTTATTCTATTTGTTAACCTCTTTGTAATGTAGGTGTTGTAATATAGTATTATGTAATAATGTAGAGCAGTGTAGTGTTTTGTTTGAAGTTGTTCAAATATTGTCGGTGCTTCGAAATCACAGCTTATACAAATATATTCACTATTTCTGTATAAACATGTATCTGTCATAGTTATTGAACCATTCCGTCTGGTAGCGCGCTAATCGATTATTAGACCACTGATATTGTGCTGTGAATTTTGCAAATACTGAACTTCTCTCGCTCCGGTTAATTCGCGCAGGGGAACCATCACTAAAAGAATTAAGATCACTGTTTGTGCCTCGCCAATGTATCCGCAAGTTTACGCGTAGTTTTATAATATACAATATCAAAATGGAATCATTTAACACAAAATTGAACGATATTTTGCTGTTTCCTGCAACTTTTTAAACAGTCCAAATTTTTTCCGGTTTCACTTCGGATCTTAGTTTTGTTACTCACCCGCATATAGATCTAAAGAAGGCATGTGTCTTAATGTAAGTTGCTGAGTTTCTGGAGACCCAGGTTCCATGCCTGGTCGTAGCTATTTCACTACCTTTATGAAAAGCTTGAACGTTACAACTTCCTTCAAAATATTCAATTTATTAACGTCAATTAGGCTGATCACTCATTTTTTGGAAACTTCTGATCATGGAAAGTCTAGCAAGTGACTCTGTTTATCACACGAGTTCGTGAGGTGAATAAAGATTTACCATTGTTTTAATTTTAAATACCAAATACAAGCAAAACCTCTTAACCACTGGCAAACTGGTAATTTAGACGTTCTTCTTTTTTGCTCTATCCGGTTTAACAATATCTCCTGGTCAATGGGTGCCTTTAGCGAACTTCTATCCGTTGCAAACATTCAGACCAGGCTCCCGGCTAGGGTTATCGTGACCGTACGGCGTACCAACGCTCTCTACACTACCTTAGATGCCAAAAACTAAAACTAAATCCGCTGGACAAATCTCCATCTTCTTCTCTAACATACGTGGACTCTTTTTTACTAGCACACAAACCACACATATCATTTCTCCCCAAAACATAAATGTCTCGCCCCTAATCTACAGTCCGTTTCTGTTGTCCAGACTACGTTCTTTATTAAAACTTTACTCAGAAAAGTAGTGCTGCGTATGTGTAGATTCCAACTCTCCACCACTCATCTCTCTCAACTGGATATCAGCAACAAAGTTTTCCAGTTACTTTGGCTCAAAATCTTCATCCCCACTAATTTACACACATCTGCTTCCTCTATCTCTCTCCGAACTGCATCAACTCCAGCAATTCTACGACTATGTCTCTTCCTGCATGGAGGACATCTATCTTACTTCACATCTTTTCGAAATCATCGTCCTCGTTGACTTCAACGGTCGCAACTCTTCTTGGCTGCCACACTCATCACATACTGATATCACCGGTGCAGAAACCAAATCTTTGGCAATCTTCAACTCTCTACATCAACTGACCGATGCACAGACACACATCCCTGACTGATGCACAGGCACACATCCCTGACCGATGCACAGACACACATCCCTGACCGATGCACAGACACACATCCCTGACCGATGCACAGACACACATCCCTGACCGATGCACAGGCAATCCAAATACACTTGATCTCTTTCTGACCTTCAAATTCAAACTTTACCAAACCATAACTCTTTCTACACATATCGGGTGCTTTATCGCGACTACCCATCACATATCCTCATGATACTCAATGCCCCCAACCACACCTTCCATCACATATCCTCATGATACTCAATGCCCCCAACCCCACCTTCCATCACATATCCTCATGATACTCAATGCCCCCAACTCCACCTTTCATCACATATCCTCATGATATTCAATGCCCCCAACCCCACCTTCCATCACATATCCTCATGATACTCAATGCCCCCAACCACACCTTCCAGATTCCATGTGACTTTAAGTTAACTGAATGGTCGGAGCTCCACCAGCCAACTATCCCTAGCAGAACATGTCGTTCACCCATGACACACCCTAAAATGCTAAGTAGGTGACTGAAACTATCCCTCTTAGTCATGTCCCTTCACATCCCTCACACAACCAAAGCTCATAACCCCAAGTCTCCCAAGTGGTTTATCCATAGGTGAGGCACAGCAGTCCAGGCAAGGAATACCGCTTACAGTGCTTGGAGAAAACGACCCACTCCTACAAAATCAATGTCTCTTAGCAAGCACCGCAACTCCGGCAAGACCATCATCCGAATCGCGAATGATGCCTCTATGCATTGCACAGCCTGCAAGCATTTTCGCCTCCCAAGCTACAGCCGATACCTTTTGGTTTCTTGCCGAAACGATCTCTACCAGCTTTTCAGAAACCTTTCCTCCACTTGTCAACCATGATAGTTCTGTAAGCAGTACTTCCACCGAGAAAGCCTCCACATCTATCGTCCACTTTGCATCGAAATCCGCACTACACACACTAGCTAAATTCTTAAAAACTATCCCTTTCCACTCCATCAAGCCTACCACCATGCGCGTACCAAGTACGAACGCACCTTTGGTCACCTGAAGGCAACTAGCCTACCGGCCCTGGCAATACCCATTCCATTGCGCTCAGACAATGCATCCCAGATCTATCCCTTACTCTCACCAAACTCTTCAATCTCTCTCTCCCCCCCTCTCTCTCTCTCTGTCTCTCTCTCTTTTTCTCTCTCTACAGAGATATATCCCGATTTTTTGGAAACATGCTACAGTGTGTCTCATTCCCAAGAGAGCACACATCTCTAACCCTGCCAACTGTCATTCTATCACACACCCTCCCAACATTTCAAAGGTCATGGAGACAGCCATTAACAACAACCTTCTCCAACACCTTGAATTTCTCTCCCTCTTTAATGACTACCAGTATGGTTTTCGTAAAGCCAGATCTACTGGAGAACTCAATCCTCTGTCTCCCACGAGTAAGCTCACTTCTTGCAGAAATTTTGTGAAAACAGTTCTTTTTGCCCTCGATATCAGCAAAGCTTTCGAATGTGGTGGGCACGTGAATCTCCTGTCAAAACGTCCGCCTATTGGCTCCATCGATCTCTCGTGTCTTGGATCAGTAGTTTCCAGTCAAATCGCATTATCGCGACATATACTCACGAAGCTCTCTTGACCCGCACACTATCAATACTGTTGTACCCTAGGGTAAGTTTTCTTTCACAGTCTTCCTCCAATACGTCAACGACCTACATGCCGACACCTCAAACAACGCTCACTCATACTCAAACGATACTACCCTTCACTCCTCCCTAATCTTCTACACCCAAGCATCATCCACATGCAACATAGACACCTCACGCCAAATCTATACTGACTCGATGAATAGAGACGTTGTTATCATCCTCCAATGGGATCAGACCAATGATGTCTCCTTCAACACCAAAAAATACGGAATCCCATATCAAGAAAAATTTGTTGGACAACTTCTCCTACGCCTAAACATGAACACCGGGCAACTAGAACCCTCACCATCACTTCAAATGCTAGGCTTCACAGCCAGTGAAGATATTTCGTGGCGAATGCACACCCTCAACATAGCAAAAACTGCATCACAAAGATTAGCCTTCCTTTTTGAGAACCAGAAAACACTTAATAGAGTACAGGTGCTACTGCTACACGTATAGACATCGTACACACCGCATCGAAAGAAAGACCACTACACTGATTGGAATGAAGTCACTCATCAACACATTCCAACCATTAACATACAGACGTAGTGTCCCCCCCTCTCTCTCTCTCTCTCTCTCTCCATCTCTCTCTCGCTCCCAATCTCTCTCTCTCTCTCTCTCTCGCTCCCAATCTCAATCTCTCTGCCTTTTCTACCGTTTCTGTAGTGGCCTCTGCTCCTCGGATCTGGCTGGCTCGTCTCACTTAAGCACTACCGACTCACACGTCTCTCCTCTTCTCTATGTACATGTTTTTTGCCTGCAGCCGTCAAGTTTCAACTGTTCAAGAGGAACATTAATGGCATCAATCCCACCGGTCTCGGAGGACCTGCGAACGCCATGGGTACAACCCCTTTCGCCAGACCAAACCCCAAAATACAATTCGATATCCAACTGTAAAACTCTATTGGTGTAGAGGATATAGATGACTTTGTCTCAAAGAAAAAGGAAGAGTTAACACGAAATGTGGATACATATTACTACTGTTTACAATGCGAACAGAGAAAGTACCACTTTAAATTAATTGCAAGTAATTCTACTATTTCTCATTACAAAACACACCTGATTTAAAATTACTACTAAATCGCCTAAGTACATTCATATTGCAGACACTCGAGAACCATATTATTCAGTACACACGCATTCACTTCATTTCCTTCCTATGTCTATATCGTGAGCACTCCTACCAATACCCCTCCCACTATTCTACCACCTCTCCTCACAGCATACACATATTAATTCCTCTTACATCACTGTTTACATTGAAGATACAGCCTCCACCTATTCTCACTATAGTTAAATCAAGTAACCTAGTTTGCGTCATTAGTAAGCCTATATCATATATACTCCTACAATCTAATTAAATTAGTATTCCAATGACTACTATTACTGCTATCCTTAACATATTTACATTTCAATTATCTCAATCCTATCTAACGACAATATTTTCATCCCAATTTTTCGTACATTCACATTTCTAATACTCCCAAGCCTTCCCAATTTATATTCCAATTACTCCTCCTTTGACGTGTCATCACAACACCCGCATTAAAGCTACTTCCATAACCTTCTAGGTTTATGCTCCAATTGCAAAAATGTCATACGTTCCCCTTATTATTTATATCCACCTCTTATACACCTGACACTTTTCAACATAATACTCACATTACAGGTACTTCCACCACCTTTCCTCATTGTTCCAGCGCAGAGGTGGTACGGCTTCACAAGATGACCTGATTTCACTCTCTCTTCTAAACAAATATTATTATCAAGCAGAGGCAAACTGACCTGTTGAAGTTCGTTTTCCATGGTTTGTTCTGGAAACAAAAGACTACATAGAAGCCTGTGGGTCATAGTAACAAACAATAAATTAGTACATATAACGTACGAGTAAATACATTTGCATTTATATGTCTTCTTCCTGTTTCGAGTTTCGGTATATATTTTGACCGGCCGCCTGCTCGGTTGCAAATTTATTTAAAATAGATTAAAAGATTTAATAAAAAAAAAGGTGGGGGACATATGTTCTTTTTGTCATCCTCTGTGCAACCATTCACTCTTTATATTTCAAGAAGGTCTTGCCGATTGTTATATTTCCAGGTATGGTGACCATTTGTAGAGTATGAATTATACAACCTACATTCTTTCTCCGAGAATCCAAGTTAAGCTATATTATGAGTCATGTGGGTTGGTACATATCCTTGTTGCACCAATAGTATACTTGAAAATGTATTTTGGGTACCGGATCTGTAAACTTCTCATCGGTGCTTCATAAATGTATGTATGTATGTATGTATGTATGTGCATGTATGTGCATGTATGTATGTATGCATGTGTGTGTGTGTGTATGCCTGTCTATTTATATTTATTAGCTTGAGCTTTTAAACCATACCAATTTTTCACACTCACCTTGCTCCCAGATGAAGTCTGTTCATCGGGGAAAAAAGATAACAAAATAAAGGCAGCTGGTATTATAGATGTTGATCAAACGACATACATATCAGGAAGTTCTCTTTAAAATGTATCTAATGAAAATTTGATAGTATGTCTTCCGATTGAGAAGAAATCTAACTTCTGATTTCGGAATCGAGCCGGTACGGTACATTATAATAAATTTAACTATAATGAAAACTCATATTTCTTCGACCTGCTTATAAATGCAATAGTGCAACATATGCATTTTATAGTTACTCTCCTCTATGTAGTCTTCCAAGTCTCTAAATACAACTGCGGAGAGCGAAATAACGCTCGACTTATGTTCCTTGTTTATTTGATAAGCAGTTTATGGGAATTTGTTTTATTCCGTCTGTATTTGAAATGGGTCCAAAAGAAGGATATATTTCAAAGAGAAAAGGCTGATTGTTTTCTGTGTTGGTATGTGGTGAATGTTTCGTACATTCATTTTAAAAGATTGGCTGATCTATTTAATATAGTGTACATTTCTATGGTGCATAAACTACAACTGTTATCACCACTATTATATGGTTTGGCTTTCTCTGCAAGTATTCCAATTTATAGTAATACCGTTTTTCTCCTTTATCTTTATGCGCCTGTATATATTGAGACAATGAAATAGAGTTGATATTCTCCCTGGATTTGAATGAATAAATATGCTACGTATATTGAGTTTAAAGGGTATGTTCTGTTAAACTTATATATATAATTGTATTACCATTTGCTGTGTTTACTATAGCGCTATATAGGTATTTTCCATTGAGTGGTGAGTTAAGTGCATTTTTGCAGTTGCATTCAGATTGTTGAGGGTGGTATGGTATGTCTGTAGTTTTGGTTATAGTGGGAACTTTGGAAGTCTATATTATTTAAACAACTGTAACTGGATTTTACGGTGTTCCTATTAAAGATCATGTGGTACCTGTGTGTAACAGGGGATTGCGTAGTTATCAGCGACAGGAAATGCTTAGCTATGTTTGTAGATACGTTCATGCTATATAGAAGGTTGAAGCAGATTAATTTTCTCTTCCCGTGTTTAAGGATTTTTGTTTGGGTTGTTCAATGTAATTCAGTTTTTTGTTAAATCCACTTCTTTCTAACACGTTATTATAATAGGGGAAGCTTTACTAAATATCTGCCTATGTGATAATAAGCTTGATATTCGGCTGCTAAAATTATCTGAAAGGTTTTTTTAAATATAATTGTGAGTGGATACTTTGTTAATGTATATATTGTTTCTTCGTTTGATATTCAGTAGGGATGGTGTTTGCCTGTGCTTAAATCTAGTATGAGTGTCTAGGACGTTCACTATTTTAGTTTTGTGCTTATAGTAATTTTTAGGTTGAATTCTTTTAATATGCTAATTAGTGTTTTTCTGAACTTATCCATGTTGTGGCCGTTCAGGTTGGGGTAGATGGCTACCTTGTTATCCTGATATAACTCTATGCTGGTGAAGTGTTATACATTTTTTAGTGTGTCCAGTATATGTATTACGAGTAATTCTGAAAGTTCAACGCCATAAACACTACACATGCATACATGAAAGAGTTCATATTCTTGTTTCTATAAATAGCATATATAGGGTTAAGAGAAAATACCCTCAACATCCTATATACATAGCATATTCATTCATTTAAAGACAGGGACAATATTAATTCTATACACCTGTCTCAATATATATATGGACGCTTAAAGACAGAAGAGTAAACGGTATCTCTATTAAATGGAATATTGTAGAGAAAGCCAAGCCATACACTATTTTTAACAAATATGTAATTTATGCATTGCAGAAAAATACAATATATTAACTTCACCAACCAACATTTTAATAATCAAAACAGAGAGATGTAGATAGGTAAACAGCGACAGGGATTACAATGAAAGGAATGATAAGAAGCGTGATGAACAGAAGGCTAACAATATTAAAGTTAATTGGGAAATACTTACGGAATGTTTTACCCCAACCAGCGGCGATACAGCTTCTGTTATATATATCGTTAGGACCTGGTAATTTTACAGATTGTAGACATGGACCATATGTAACCGACTTCGACATCTTCAGCAGAGCGATGTCGTTATCTGAAACCATCTTAATAACATCAATTATATAATTAATTCGAAAGTTATGGAGTAGCAGAAACAGTAGACCGTCTCTATCAAATAATGTATCTCACTTAGTTTCATTCCTCTACGTTTAGTTCCTGTAGGGATTGACTTCTTCTTGCATCTCTATGGGGCTAATAAAATTACTAGACTGGAATCTAGTGAAGTGTAGAGGTGAAATGGTTATGTTAATAAGGTATTAGACAGCGCTGCAGACGTTTTGTTTTGAGTCTGAGCAGAACACTTTATTTTATATTGCCTTATTTCATCTAGCTATCAGGAATAGGTACCAAATCACTTGGAAATATTACCCGCAATAGACTAGTTTCCTATCCTGGAAGAGATGTATCTTTCAGTTTCAACTCTGTACTTTTGTTCTTCTCAGTTCAAATCCTATCTGGGCCGATTTGTCTTCTGCTCTTCTGATTAGATTAAATTCAATAATTTGTTCTCTCGACTAGACCTCAATCATACAACAATAATGAAAGAAAGAAATGTATAAAGACATTGAAGGTGCTAGAATGGTAGACGCTGTAGTTATCCCGTCCCTCTAATTCAATATTTCATACCACGCTTCCAGAGTCAATGAAATTTCTACCAGTTATGTGCTGGTATATATCCCTCTGGCTGTAGACTCATAATGAATATAAGAAATTAATATGCAGTCATAATAAGAGGTACACTTCTGACTGTTCGTGCCCATGATATGGTTTCGATTTCTGGTCGAAATCTTTTCACTTCTCTTTTCACCAGTTATGGTCTTCAGTTGTACCCACCTAACTTATAGCACGTGTATAGCTGAGATCAGAAGAATATAGTAAATAAGGTTAACTGGGGACGAGAATTTGAATTGGCGACTTTTTAGAAAGCTAGTTTAAACGTTTGGTAATTTTCCGTTTTAAGTTCAAATCCCACACGGTACAACGATGACTGTCAGCTTTCGTAGATTCAATAAGATGATTATTTAGAATCGATTCTATGGTCTTTGATTCATTTGTCTATCTCGTATTTTCAGTTTGATTTAACCTCACCTACATTCGCCATATCCAACACACACACACACAGACACACACACACACACACACACACACACACACACACACACACACACACGCACGCACGCATAAAACATTTCAGTTTATGAAAATATCAGTTTTATCAATTTGAAATTTCAAACAGAAAGCGTGAACAAACAATGATAAATTACTTGAATCAAAATACCCATATTTTTGTCCTTATGTGTGTCTGCATGTGTTTGTGTTTCTTTGTGTGTGTGTGTTTGTGTGTGTGTGTGCGTGTGCGTGTGTGTGTGTGTCTGTGTATGTGTGATGTGTGCATTGAGAAACAAAACACACCTGAAAGTAAGAATGAAACGAACAGAAAATTGAGAACGAGGAAGAGAGAGATAAAATGGCTGATAGAGAGTGATAGCATAACAAAGAGAAGAGTATTCACATGAAATTTGCTACCAGCTAATTAATATATCTCAACATAATTAGAAACTAAGCAATTAATACTTTTCTAATGATTCCTTTCTTACAAACACTATACATATGGGTATATGAGATACGTTCACTTTAACATAGTAGCACAGAGGCACGTATACCCTTAGATACATTACATACATACACACACACACACACATATTTATATATATATATATATGTATGTGTGTGTGTGAATATATATATATACAC
>JAOPJM010001842.1:9284277-9294294 GCA_027124095.1 Muusoctopus leioderma
TAAGTACCAGACTCAAAAGTACTGGGGTCGATCTGATCGACTTCAAGGCGGTGCACCAGCATGGCCGCAGTCCAATGGCTGAAACAAGTAAACGAATAAAAGAATAAAAGAATATCTAGACTATAAAATGATTATCTAGTAAAATCGAAATAGAAGGTAATACAAATAACAAAAAACAAACTTTTCAGTCTTCAAGGAAGCCAATACATATAAAAGGGAGGCTGTTCATTAAGACAGTTGTGAGAATTGAGAATCAATAACAAAAAGTATTAACAAAAAAAAGATAAATGAAATTTTAAACTCAGCTAAAATGTCCACTACAAAAATATCGTGGTAAAACGATGGCAAGAAATGTCTCTACATGGAGTCAATACCTGACAAGACTGAACAAAGTAGAATTGAATAAAGATAAAGAAAAAAAAATCAGCACTAATAATAATTGTTTCTAGCATAGGCACAAGACCAACACAAGACCAATAGCCCAGTACTTAACTGGTACTTTATTTTATCGACTCTGGAAGGATGAAAGGCAAAGTTGACCAACGGCGGCATCAGCACAAACAATAATAATAATTGTTTCTACCATAGGCACACGCCCAACAACCCCAGTACTTGACTGGTACTTTATTTTATCGACCGCGGAAGGATGAAAGGCAAAGTGGACCAACGCCGGGACCAGCACAAATAACAATAATAATTGTTTCTACCATAGGCACAAGGCCAACAACCCCAGTACTTGACTGGTACTTTATTTTATCGACCGCGGAAGGATGAAAGGCAAAGTTGACCTCGGCGGGATTTAAACAACAACAACGACGACGAAAACGAAAACAATAATAAAATAACAATGACAATGATGATGTATTTTTTTTTACATTGGTACCAGGCCAGAAGTTTGTAGAAACTACTAAAGTTAATTGAATCGATCTCTATTACAAATAATTGATTATATTTTGTCGACCCTAGAGGAAGGCGATTCTAGATTGATTACGGCAAGATATGAAGTCAGAACTCTAAAGGACATAACTGAACTGAACACTACAATGAAGTGAGTGTCTCATAATATGGTTTTGATTTCTAATACCACCAGAAGATTCTGGAGTAGAAATATGTGGGTAATATCTACTGGAAGACTGTTCTCATAGTTATCCATTTACTACGGCGCTCCATCACTGCTGCAACATACCTTTCCGCTTATCTCCCTTGGTAATTTTGCACCGTGTGTAACAACGCTTTCGAAACGAGCCAGCGATTGTGGTTTAGCTAGAAATCGATATTTTGTTTTCTTTTTTTGTTTTTTTTAAAATCCAATGTTTATCATCTTTGAAAATATATTATCTATTTTGTATGTGAGCAGTTGGTAATTCATTACAGCCAGTACTCAGAGTTTCATAGGCACGAAAGTATGTGTCTAATCGATCAGATGTCTGTTATAAATGAAGCCTTAGCCGCGAACATATGATCAATTAGGCACATACTTTCGTGCCTATGAAACCAAGTAATGGTCGTGGGAGTCACCAACTGCCCACTTACAAAATATAAACTCTACACAATGAATTGAGTACTCTTTTCTATCGTTTGTATATATATATATATATATATATATATATATATACACACACACATTCACACGTAATCTAATTTGTATTCATTTCTAGTTTTCAATGGATATACGTAATGTTGTATATGCTAATGTGGTATACACGATGATTTGTCTATATGTGTCTGTGTGTGTATTTATGTGTGTATGATGTGTACGTATTTGGGGTGTCTGTGTGAGAGAGAGTGAGAGAGAGAGAGAGAGAGAGAGAGAGAGAATTTGACCTAAACTATGACAGGTGTCTGAATCTGTGACATGGACGTCTTTTACAGTGTTACTGTATGTAGGGATGTGTTGACATGAATCAACATGGTGTGTGATTGTGTGTGATTGTGTGTGTGCGTGCGTGTATGCGATTGTGTATGTGTGTGTGATTGTGTGTGTGATTGTGTATGTGTGTGTGATTGTGTGTGATTGTGTGTGTGTAGTAGTAGTAGTAATGCGTATGCTTCTGCATGCCGACATATACACACATACACACACACACATATATATATATATATATATATATATATATATAAGAGAGAGAGGGGGGTTAGAGACAGAGATAAATACACGTATGTATGTATGTTTGTATGCATGTATGTATGTATGTGTGTGTATGTATGTATGTACGTATGTATGTATGAGTGAATGAAAGACTTATTACAGAGCAGCTTAATTAACCTATGTTTACATTACATTACATAAATACGTAAGAGTGACATCTCACAGATGTCAAATGACCTGGACGTGTGTGTGTGTGTGTGTGTGTGTCTATATATATATATATAGGATTATAAGTTGAATCATGTAGGTTCACAATGTCATCACAGGAAGCACTCGATGTGGTTTATAGGCTATCGATAATGATGTTCAATAGACGACTAAACTATGATGGTTATATCGAGGTATAGAGCTATCGGAAATCCTTCACAGAGTATATATAAAGTAACAAGATAGAGTTTAAATCATTGCTTTTAACAGTTATTCAGACATAAGTCCGGTCAGCATCACAGCTTCCAGGAACCATATAATCGTGGGGTTGCTATTTAACACTCTATAAAATATCACCGAAGTGAATATAATGGAGCGGCGAAATATATCCATATAGCGGTTCGGCTAAGAGATCGATAAGATAAGTTAAGTACCAGACTCAAAAGTAATGGGGTCGATCTGATCGACTTCAAGGCGGTGCCACAGCATGGCCGCAGTCCAATGACTGAAACAAGTAAAAGAGTACCTTATCTCATTCTTCTCTTTACTAGTGGCCATTTATCTGCTTCCGAATATTTGCCTCTACAACATTTTATTCCATTCATTTCGTAAAACAAGAAAATATATTATATGTACATTTTTACGATACACTATTCAGTTGACTGTGTAAAAAAAACGAAAATAACATTGTATATTCTCACAAACACATTTATGTAAACTTGATTTGATTGACGTTGCAAATTAAGAGCTGTCACGTCTAATTTATTCGAATTCCGTCCTATTTCAACAGTATTCTCAAAGCTTGTGCTGTGTAATTATTATCGCATTATTCTACCAACAAGATCTGAAGAGATCTACTTTTTGTTGGAATACTCTTTTACTCTTTTACTTGTTTCAGTCATTTGACTGCGGCCAGGCTGAGGCACCGCCTTGGAGATCAATCAGATCGACCGCAGTACTTATTCTATCGGTCTCTATTGCCGAACTGCTAGATAACGGGAGGTAAACAAACAGATAGGGAGACAAAAACACAAACATACACACATATATATATATATGACGAGCTTCTGCAGTTTCCGTCTACCAAATTCACTGACAAGACATTGGTCGGACCGAGGCTATAGTAGAAGACACTTACCCAAGGTGCCACGCAGTGGGACTGAACCCGAAACCATGTGGTTGCGAAGCGAACTCCTTAACCACACAGCCATCTGTTTACTCCGACACTCTACCGTTTCTGCTACCCGATTGCCTTTGCATGGCCTAAACAAAAACAGCAACTGTTTTCTTACTATAGCACAAGGTTAGAAATTTATAAGGAAAAGTTATCAACGATTCAATCAAGTTTCCGTATATTAAAACCACAGCCGTCCCTCACATTCGACTGTGACCTATTATCAGCATTTACCATGCATTCGCTAATGGTTTTCGGTGTCCATGCAGTCGCGAGCAGACACAGACACTCTCTCATACCTCCCACCCTTGACCCAGTGGAACATCCAGGATGTGGCAGCTGGAGGGGTAGAGAGTGCTGCTGCTAGTACTTTTTTTTAGCGGAGTGGACTAGAGCAACGTGAAGTAAAGTGTCCTGCTCAAGGATACATTTGAAAGGTATCCATCCATCCATCCCTTCATCTATCCAATCCATTCTATGAACCATCTATCCAGCCAACCAACCCTCTACCAGCCAACCATCCACCCTTCCATCCACTCCGTCAACCAATCACCCACCAGTCTACCCACTCCGTCAACCAATCCCCCACCCGTCCATCCACTCCGTTAACTAACCATCCACACGTCTATCCATTGCATCAACCAAACATCCACCCGTCCATCCACTCCGTCAACCAATCACCCACCCGTCCATCCACTCCGTCAAATAACCATCCACTTGTCCATCCATTCCATCAACCAACCATCCACCCGTCCATACACTCCGTCAACCAAACATCCATCCATCCATCCATCCATCCATCCGTCCGTCCATCCATCCATCCATCCATCCGTCCGTCCATCCATCCGTCCATCCATCCATCCGTCCGTCCATCCATCCATCCATCCATCCATCCATCCATCCATCCATCCATCCATCCGTCCATCCATCCATCCATCCATCCATCCATCCATCTATCTATCTATCTATCTATCTATCTTAATATATATCAAATGTATCTTAATAATTACAATTGTGTCAGGGAGAAACTGACAATCTAATATCAAGTATCGACTTCTAAAATAGTATACTGGAAAGAAGAATGCCAATTTCATTTTATCATCAAATTCGTTTAGTATAGGTCTTAAACTAGTGTCTTAAAAAAATAATAATGAGGTCTTATTTATGTATGTTCGTATTTATATGTGTGTGTCTATGTATGTATATGTCCTACAGCACGATAAAACCCAAAAACAAAGCTATGATAAAGGCCTTATATATACTGATGATACACCACAGAGTAAGACGGCTTCCCATCCCTTAATCTCTGTCACCTCTCTCTCTATCTCTCTCTCTCTCTCTCTCTCTCTCTCAATTCACACTTTATCTTTCTTTCTCTACTACGCTTCAAATCAAGTAATTCAAACTTTTATTTGCCGCTTCGTCCAAGGAGAAAACACCGTCAATTATCATTGCAACACTCAGTAACGGGTGGAAAGGCTCACATAATTTTCCATCTAAGATGAAATTAGAAATGCTGTACAAAATGATTACTGCACACACACACACACACACACACACACACACACACACACACACACACACACACACACACACACACACTATGTGTGTGTGTGTGTTTGTGTGTGTATATATATATGTAGATAGATAGATAGATAGACAGCCCATATAATATGATTATGCATTTTATATATGGGCTGTGTGCCCCTGTTTGTCTGTGTATGTGTGTATTTATATAATTATTTCATTTGATTCTCAATGATATTGCGTTACAAATATATATTTTACATTAATGGGTTCTCGATATAAAATAATAGAACATTGAAGTGACTTTAATTGATTCCTCAGATTGGCACTTAATCATAGGACTTTAGTAGTAGAACATAACCGGCTGATTTAAACCCCAGGTATGAATTTTATTTGCACTTCTAGTATATGGGAAGAGCGGGTAAGACCGTCGAACAAAATACCTTGTGGTATGTAGTTTAGTTTGTTTACCTTCTGAGTTCAACTCTCACCAGAGTCGACTTTACATTTCATCCTTACGGAGTTGTTAATATAGAAGCATTCAATTACCTGTGTTGAATTAATCAACAATACCCGTCCCCACCAAACAAAGTGCGTCGTTGTGCCATCGTTCCATTGTTAGAAATCTGTATACTCTTATCTACACTATATATTACATATTCTATCGACGCTGGACGAACAAATAATGGAAAAAGTTCATCCCGTGGTTCAGGATTTGACTTCTGAAAAAAGCGATACAGACAGAAAGAAAGAAAGACAGAGAGAAAAAATCGACTCGACCACTGGTCCTTCATTTATCGTCTACGGAAGTATGAAAGCAAAGTAGAACTCGGCGGGATTTGAACTCAGAGTGCAGAGAGCCAGAACAAATTCCACAAAGCATTCATACCGACATTCTAACTATTCTGTTCTCGATCGTTGGGAGATAATTGTCCTAGTTACAGACACTACATTGTGCCAGATATACAAAATGCCGCTCTCTCAATAAAGCTATTGAATCGACCACCGAGGTCTCAGAAACAGTAAAACACCTTACTGAGGCCATCACATAATTTAGTTTCGCCTCTCTACTTAATCTATGCATAAGCTTCTTACATACTAATAATATATTGCAATTGACTACATCGACTACGCCACATCGACTACGCCACATTGTTCTCTTGAGCAATAACATCATGTACTGTATGACTTCAGTTATGCAATATATTAAGAGTTAAACTTGAAACAAAATCAGCAACTAAAGTGGTGACATAGTAGCAGGGTTGAGAGAGTGGCTTCAAACCTACATTAGCTTTAATTTCCTGAAGAGTTTTCGAAATTAATTTAGTTTATTTATATTAAAATAGAATAGCTTTTCAATAGATCCTCAATTAAAATAGATCATCTCGTTAAATTGAGGTAATCGTAAAGATGTTTTCTTTGATTTTCCTATTTTGCTACGGAATATGACATTACTCTCCACTCTACATTAACCGATAGCCTCAGGAATCAACACCAAAAGAAGCTTCATCTTCCCTACTTGTCCTTCTGTGACAGTAGCTATCGACACCAACAAACACACAGAATAACGATAGATTTTGTTTTTCGAAGATAGCTGTTAGGTGTGTCTGTATTTTCAGTAGCTAATTCCAAGGGGGAGAAATGCACTCTGCTACTGCCATCAAAACCTATATATACTTAATTGATGTGGGCTGGTGAAGTTTAATGTGCGTTGACTGACTATCCTCACACAAGTGCAACAGTGGTAATCTGTCAGTAAAAGCAGTCTCTTCCTGCCGTTAGTTGGAGACTCTATTATCGACACTGATTATTTGAAAATTTGAATGACTAAATATATATTTCTAAATGGGCCAAAGGGTCAAATATTTTGTAGGAGGGGAAATTCGCTGAAACTATCTCCCAATACGCGACCATTAGTCAATTTATCGACTTTGAGAAGGTGAAAGGCAAAGGCGATACCTGCTAGCTTTCAACTGAAAGCATACTTTGACGTAATTAAATAAAGCATAGTATGTTGTTTCTGTGACCTATTTATTGTGACACCATCCACCAGACTTGCGAAGACTTATCTTAACGTAGAATATGACGTATTCAGTTTTAGTGGAGGATAAGATTAACATAGTTAACTTATCAGGCAGGATACTTCGATGTTCGGTGAATGTCACTGCGGCAAAGCATTTCATTTTTACCTTTCAGAAACACACCTGGGCCCAAATTTGTATTCCTTATTCAGAGATAGAGTGACAGCTCCCGCGACCGACCTTTTTCAGGGCCTATGACACTGGCGAGATGAAGGGAGGAAGTTAATCTCAGGCCAGAGACCTGACACGTATGCTTGCAACTGCGTGGACTCTGCTACAATTCCCTAAGGGTCATGTCATGGTGCTTAGATGAGTGCCGGGTTACATGTACTATCCAGAAAGGGGCCCCCGAATGGGCTTTCACACATTTTCCGTCTACCAAATTTATTTTACAAGGCTTTGGTCGACTCGAGGCAATGGTAAATGACAGTTGCTCAGAGTACCACGCAATGGAATCGAACCCAAAATCATTTAGTTGCAAAGCGCACTTTTTAATCACACAGCCATTCCTGCCTCCACAGCCATGCCTACACACATTTTGCTTCAACAATATTGATTTTTAACATTAGTACAAATGCACCGAATGTGTAGGAAACAGCTACAATCGATTGATTTGCCCAAGGTATATGACTGGTAGTAATGTTATCAATGAAGTAGGATGTAACGTAAATCGACCCAAGCGTGATTTGAACTGAGTATGTGAGACTATTTAATACAAACACGGGAAGCATTTAGTCTTGCAGAAATTTGCTTTTGTCATATTGATTCTTACCGACATAGACTATCACTAGTCTCCTTCAATTCAAGTGATTATATATTAAAGGACTTATAATTGAATTTACCATGGCATTCATCACGTGTTAACAGTGTGTGAACAATCTAGAAAGTACTGAATAGTATATGTGAATGCTGTTTTACTAATGAGTGCAATATTATAAAAGACAGCTAGGAATAGGCCTGAATATATAAAGGAAATAAAGTGTCGTTTGATAGGAAATCAATATGTATTAATTCATATTCATGGAAATAATGTTTGCAGAGTGGATTAAATGCCATCGAAATTAATCTGCAAAATGATTCTTATGTATTACGATGAAATGGCGTCAATAGTTTGGATAATTTTGTGGCAAGCATGGAAGAGTATGTCATAAAATTATGGCTAGCCTAAACTGCGAAACAGGTTTCCATAACTATTTCACTCTTCCTATACTCACAATGACATTGGATAAACCATCCTGATCATCACAACATCAAATTCTACCGGCACTAAAATATATTTCATCTGCGCCCCTGCAAAACCAAATCAATATTTTTAAATATCAAGAGATAAGGAGCATAGAATATGAGAAAATCTCCCTCCACTTCTACACGGATATGCAGCCACAATTCATCGTTCAAAACTTATGATTTTATTAAATACATGAACGTAATGCAACATGTTTTGCCACGCCTGAACGGGAAATAACCGTTCTACTTAGTTCCCACATCATAAACATATCATTAAAAGGGAGTGAATAAAACATTGCTTTTTTTACAATATTGATGCTAATACAGATACCAATTTCTTATACAGATTCGAAATTCAGTTATATGGCGAGTTTTACTGTATATATTATTTTACTGGGATAACCTTTATGGGAGAACAATTAACGCTGAATATGAAGAGATGAAAATAGTTTGTAATAATTATTTAGAGGCGCGGTTTGTAATGATGTTTGTATAGTTGCGGACTACATTCATCATATCTGGTAATCCTCCTCGTCAATTATGGCACAATATTTCGGTAGGCCACCACCAATCAGATATATGTGTCTGTTCCTGGGGTATGGCCGGATAATAGCACACGGTTTAGAAAAGCATATATAGTGGTCAGCATTTAAACAAAGGTTCCGTTTTATATAGCCTATTTCAGCTATAGATATACATCATTAGAAGTCGATCGAAACCTTCTGAAAGCATCCAAAATAATAAATATTCAAGATAAAACAATAGGATGCAGTCAAAGAAACATCAACGAACTAAATAAATTATGTATTTACTTCGGCAGTTTACTATCTAGGTCACTAATACAGTTCTTTGTAGTTGTAAGTATATTGCTATTTTACATATTATCGGAGAAGATATGATAAAAGCATAAACGAAAGTTATACAGAATTTGTGTGACATTAGTAAGAGCACAATTGACATATTGGAATAATGATGTTGATGAAACACTGTTTCATTATCATCATCATCGTGGTCGTCATCTCCATCATCATCATCGTCATCATCATCATCATCATCATCATCATCGTCATCGTCATTATCATCATCATCATCATCATCATAATCATCATCATCATCATCATCATCATCATCATCATCATTATCATCATCATCATCATTATCATAATGATAATAATAATAATAATAATTTTCGTCAGTATCGTAATCATTATCACAACTATCATCACCATCATCATCGTCGCCGTCGTCGTCGTCGTCGTCGTCGTCGTCGTCGTCGTCATCATCATCATCTGTGTCATCATCATCTGTGTCATCATTTGTCGTTTTTACTGTTGATGTCGCTGAAAGTGGAAAGCCTGCTGTTTTATTATTGATGTTATTGTTTTTGTTATTGTTGTTGTTGTTGTTGTTGTTGTTGGTTTTTGCTGCTAGCATCGCATTAATAAAATTGTTGTTGTCGTTGTTGTTAATATCGTTATTGCGTTGTTGTAATTGTTGTTGTTATTGTTGTTATGTTATGTGTGTTGTTTCCGTAAATATTGTTCTTATTGTTGTTGTTGACGTCGAACATCGTTATCACCGCTCTCCTCCTCCCCCTCCTCTTCTTCCACCTCACATATATATATATATATGCACAAACGTGTAGATTCCACACACAATTTCACAATGTAAATATATATATATATATATATATGTATATGTATATGTATATG
>JAOPJM010001842.1:9524773-9535506 GCA_027124095.1 Muusoctopus leioderma
GTCAAAATTCTGCCTCAAAAATTCTCTCTCCGTCCAACCCATGCTAGCATGGAAAAACGGACGTAAAAAAGCGATGATATATATATATATATATATAGGACCACATTCAGCATGTCTTTTTTAAGACAATAGGGTATGATATGTGGGAGATTTGGCTGCTATTCCTAGCAGGTTATTTTTTGTTTTACTTGCTGCATAAGTTGAGTAATTGACCTATATTCATCTCAGCTTTTCTGCAAAGTAACTCAGTTCATAGTTTAAGTGGTTAAAAATAGGAAAGGTATTCATATATAAGATAACAAACAACTGCTATCCCCCACATACACAACCAAATAAAAACAACATCCGACTTATGCTACCATAGAAAAATTAATCTAAAACATTAACAAGAATACAAGATGAAATGAAAATAAAGAAACTGGTACTGACCTTCGGAGCAACATGGGAGAATATAATTCGTGCAGCATTAAGTCCTCTGCTGGTGGCTGCCTGAATGATGTTTGGCTCACCAACTGCCGGGAAACGCAGTAACCACAACACACTGCTTGACACACCTTTCAAGATATCTAACCACATGTCTAATGTTGAGGGGTCTATCTTGTACAGTTGATTGAAATTGCAATAAACGACAGCATCTTCCGGTAGTCCATACTGTGACCGTGCAGTTAACAATATATTTTCAGGAACTTCCTCGCCAGTAGCAGCTTTATTGTTAGTCTGAAATAAATAACAATTTCTTAATCTAAGATTGTTCTAAGATATTTCTATTTATTATAAGCATAGACATTAAAGATTATATATATATATATATATATATATATATATGTGCACATATACACACACATACATACACAGGATATAGAAGGAAAAAAAGAGAACTTGAATCCTTCTGAAGATAAGTATCTGCATACAATTTAAAAGTATTGATGTTGTCAATGACACAAAATGTTATTTACTATTGCATTAGGAGAGAAAAATTACTTTAACAGGTCCAATGATTCATGCTGGTAATGCCAAAGCTAATGTGTGATGAAGAAACATTATCTCAATAATATGCTCATAGCAGACAGGATACACCACCTGACTATATGCCTTTTAGTTGTGGCACTATATTCCCAACTCAAATCCTGAAATTGACTCTACATATTAAGACACTAAAGAGTCTTTATAATTTATTAATTACTTCCAACAAAGTGTGTCTAAAGAAATTATAGTAACATGCTGCATGATTATAACATAAAACCTTAGAGTTAAGAGACTGGCTCAGATAGATGACTATGCATGCAGCTGGATAAGAATTGGATACTTCATCCATAAAGACACAGAGAAAGGGCACAACAAACATGTATGATGTTTATATATTTCACAAAAGGCATTATATCACTAGCTTAAACAAAAAATTGAAATTGGTTCATGAATGCATCTCACTTTGCATTGACTTCCAGGATGCTCACCATACTAAGTGTGCTATGATAAAATAAAAAAACCGAATCAATTTGGATGAGAAAAAGATTTGTGGCACCTACTTGGCTTGAGGTTAATCCATTTTGTACAATAATTCCATTAATGCATGTTGAAGCAATTTCAGTCTTAATTAGATTTTGCATCACAGTGGTGACTGGGTTCTCCAAAACAGCAGAAGCAATTTGTGTACCATTAGGTTTTACATCATTAGAGTCATTTGTAGTAATTTTCTTATTCATCTGAAAGTGAATGGAAGCTAGAAATGAAATAAATAAGACCAACAAGCACAATAGAAATAATTATATTTTAAATTGGACAGCCAATTTAAAAATTCAAAGTTCTCAATTGTGAACTTCACACGAAACTGTTTTAACATATTTCTTAAGGTAAATATAAAAAAGATTGAGGAGGAACGGGTTAAAACAATTTACAAAGTGACGTGACCAACATAAATGCATGTTTATTGAATAAGTGACAAAAAAGGGCTTCACATTTTAAGCACCGATAATAGCTCATTAAAAAAGAAGAAAAACCAATGATCCCATTGTGTCTAAAGGTTTTACTCTTCCTTATACTTTTCAATTAATTAGTTTACCAATGAAACATTATATATATATATATAGTTATTAGTAATGATTTTTATCTCACAACATAAAACATTAAGAGCCAAATATGAAGCAAATATAAACAAAAATAAAAAATACATACCTCATTTTCACCCATTTTTATTTCAGCTGCAGACTTTAAAGGTTCCAAATTTGTGCCATTGATAATTTGAATATTGTCAGCTATTTTACCGTCCTTTGTTTCTATAACAACACGCTCAACTAAATGTTGAAACATGTGCCGGTGGTCACCAATAAAAAATGTATTTGGCATGTAGGCCAACTTTTCTGAATACTGATTAGCCAAATAGAGAGGAGAGGTTATTGCATCTGTAATAATGTAGTCCATGAAAGGAGCTCCACTTGTTCCTGGATAACCAAGCCACATTACCTATATAATATAAATTCTAGAAGTGAGTTTTAGTTCATTAAGAGCAATTACATTTAAAAAATAAACTAATAAATGAAATCTTTACCAATAATTAAACTCATTTCACTTTACCTTATTTGTAATCATACAATCCTAATATATTAATTAGTGCAAAAGTAATTATAAGCCCCAAACTATATTCAGAAACAAACCAGTTGAGACTAATGTAGAAAATTAGCGCAACAGTGCTATTTGTTAAGCCAAAATTGAAATGAGCCATACTTCTGTTGGGAGAATACTAAATTAAGACATGCATTTGTATAAAACTCCAATCATACTGCACTCAAATGTAATTTGAAACTTATCTACGTGACAATGTTTGCATTATTGAACATATTTCTTTCTACAAATAAGACTGTTCTGTCCAACATTTCAATTGACAAACAGCACTACAAAAATAAATAAAAAGCTCCAGAAAAAATTCCTGAAGTGAAGAGATGCAATGGGCAATGTTTGGATAAGGCTGATATGAAAATTCTAAGTAAATATCAATTATAAGAGTAGAGAATTCCTAAAGCAAAATGTTAAAAAGTATCTAAAATATCAAAAAAAGTGAAAGGCAATGATTGTCAGTAAAATGGAAAGGTAGATGAATATGCTGAAGTGGCTAACAGCAAGCAAATTCTAAAATGATTGAAGCACGGAGATTGTCATAATTCAACAATGGAAGCAATCTCTGGTGATCGACTCCCACCCTCTAAAAAAGATAATTTTTTTTTTTTTTAATACAAATATACCTGGATTGGAGCTGGGTGGAGGGCAAATAGCTCATTGCGAGCTCCTTTTGTATAACCATTCATATTGATGAGAATATGAATTCCATCAGCATATATTCTATCAGCAGCTTTCCCATTGCATGGCATCTTAATTGTTAAAAAGGAGAAAAAAAGGAATTTTGTTTTTAAAACACAATAACTAGGCAGAGATCGGGCATTTCAAATAAATTAGAATTTCAGTAATTAGTGAGACATTAAATTGAAGAAGTAGGAGGTTAATTTGTTTTTAAGATTTAAGTAAAAAGATTTCTAATGTGAATATTTATTTGTATCTATGATAATATTATCCAATTTAAATAATTGGATGAATGAATGTATAGCTACGGCTAGATATTCATACATTCTGACTAAATGCAGCCATTAAATACAGTACTACTTGTTCAAAATGGCCATACCTGGCTTCATTGACACACAACATCCAGGAGAAAACTCCCACCAAATCAGTTTTTTTAAGTTTCATCACTTTGTTTTTATATGAAGACATCAACATTTCTAATAATATTAGCATTTGAAATGCTAAATATTGTTAAGTATAATCTTGCTTGGAAGACAATGTAATAGTAGACACTATATCATATGGTAAAATAACCAAAAAATTCTCACTTGTGATAAATCTACAAAATGTTCAGCTTCCTTTCCTATTTTCGCTCGGAACGTAGTTCCATCATCAGGACTCAATGAATAACAAAATATCTGCAAAAATTGGAATAAAAAATATAACATAGAAACATGTAATTCTCACCTTCCACACATTTTCTATACAAAAAGCAAAATGACCATATTTTAAATGTTACTATTACTATTAACATATAAGTACAAAATACTGGATGATAAAATTCAATAACTTGTTTAATAGCTTCATAGACTTAACATCGATTGCACAGAATTTAATAAATTGTCTGATTGACAATAATGCTACTTATCTTTAACCAAGAATATATATTTAATTCCTACTAAAATGTGCAGTCTACAACAAATTTTAAAAAGTAATCCATAGACGTTTGACATTTAACTTGCCAGCAAACATTACACAGCTCAGTTACAATGTAGCCATAGTTGGAGATATTTTCCTATTCAGGAGCCTTGTTTTTTCTGCAAGGATTCATTTAAAATTAAGTCCCCAACACATTGCACACCAAAGTAGAACAAAGCAGCAAGTTGTATTGAGTTGCAGTGGTAAATCAGAAAGCATTCTGCCAATATTGGTTGTACAAATATTTTTGTGTAAAGTTTAGAGTTTCTGATAGTCAAATTATTTTTTCTACCACCAATTGTCAAAAAGTGGATTGAGTACATTTATTACAGCAAAACTACAGAAACTTTTTCTGATGTAGAAATTTATTTCGAAGGAGTCACTCCCCTTGATGCATAACCTTTCACACAACATAAAAACTGCTATCCCTCGTTTATGAGAAATCACTTTTGACATGTTCTCTACTCTACTCCGTTTCAAAGAAGTGAATTGAAAACCAAGCTATAAATGGAAGAGCTAGAAAAATAATGACTTACATCCACTTTAGAACGTTCATGCATACCAGGAACACTCTGCATTAAATGAGAAGTTGGGTGATTGCCAAAATCAGAACTGACATAACCAATACGTAGACGGCCATCTGTTGAAAGAACTTTGGAATGCTGGTAGGGAGGTTTATGTAATACATTAATCTGTTGAGGAAAAGTAAAGTTATAGACATGTTAGAAAAGTATAAAAGATTAACATTGTAGTAAATTTCTAAACAATCAAAATTAATTTTAATAATAATTGAACATTAACATGAAATATTAGCATGACACAAAAGGTTGTGCAGAAGCCAGAAACATGTACTTAATTCTAGCTTGTTTGGTATCTCAGGTTTCTAAGCAATGCATGATACCTAGATAGCCTTTCTTTCTAAGTTCTTAGTACCAGTGAGTTACTGATGTCAAATCAATTAGTTAAATACTGATAGACAGATAGAAATCACCAAAGTATGTAAACTGACCTTTTCTAAACAAAGGTTAGCATGCCGCGATGCAATAGCTTTCCTTACAGAATGAGAGAGAGGATAAAGCATACTATGATGAGGATGGACAGAAGGAAGTCGATTCTTTTCTAATTGGTCCTGAACAATTTGAACAAGGCGTTTCATGCGGTTGTCGTAATCAGTCCAATCACAAACAATCTGCAAAACAAAACAAAATTATGTAATTAATTTCACACAAAAATAAGAAAAACACAAAGAAAAACACAAACAATACCAGTTTTATGTTTGGGGGTGGGGGGCATACTACACTAGAACAGGCTGTAAGAGTCAGTCAGTACTATAACATCTATCTAGTTGGCTTTAGATTCACTTCTCGCCCACCTGTGCTCCTGCAACCATCAACCACCTATTTACAGCAGGTTTTCAAGTAGCACATACATGGATTCCTATCACATATCTTTCCCTCATGTGTACTGCTCATAATTAAAATTATTCCCAGTATTAGCAGTAAGTAGTTTTGAGATAAAAATTTCCTCATAGATTTATGTAAGAATCTTCTAAATCGTGTTCCAAATACCACTTTAATATATTAATAAAAAGTTTATAGTTGTTTTATGAAACCAGTCTAAATTCACAATTATTTTAGAATTTAATTTAACACTACATTTCTAGTTAGAAATATAGTAACAAAAGGGTTAACATGAAATGGTTAATGTAAAAAAAGTATAAAAGAAAAAAATTATTCACCTGTAAACAGTGAGCAAGATTGCAATATGCATCAGGGAAATCCGGCTTCAACTTCAAAGCTGTCCTATAAGATGCAATAGCTTCAGGAATGTTACCAGAATCCTAAAAAAAGAAAAAGAAACTTTTTAAAACACCAAAACCAAACATTTTCCACATACTTTAAAAGCTAATTCAGAATAAGACATACAAAAAAACCAAAAAAAAACGAAAGAAACAAAAAAAAAACAGCTAAAACTATCTCAGTTGCCTTAAATTCAAGTAAAATTAGAAGTTGTCAACCTGTTGCCAAGAGAAATATTTAAACTTGTGTTGTCACAATCCAAATGAGATATATCTATTTTTGCTACACAAAATTTATCTCTCAATTCTTGACACTATGAGAAATCTTGAACTCCAGTTCTCGCACTATCCTCGAGTCAATGAGGAAGTCTCTAGGTGATCCTCAACCTGCTAGAAAATAGCGCTCAAACTATAACTTAGTCTTGAAAAAGGCAGGATGCATTAAAAAATATATTCCTGGATACACTATCCCTAAAAACAAGATGGGATGGTCACAGCAGGAGTCAAAACCAACAACATTCAACTCCACCTCTGTTAATCAAGACCCAGCATTCAGATTATCAACACCCCTAATTCTTCATTCAAGCATTCAATGTCTAAAATTGTTTGTCTAATTTGAAAGTTCATTCAATAATATTGATATATCATCATGTCCCGCTCTCCATGCTGGCATGGGTTGGACAGGCCATCACGTTCCGAGTTAGTTCATATTCGGAGTTACTGTTCTAGATGGATAAGAGGACCACATCTCACTCATATGTTCCATTTTTTTTCATGGTTTCTGCAGCTGGATACCTTTCCTACCACCAACAATTTGACAGTGTACTGGGTGCATTTTATCATAGCACCAACACTAGAGAGGTTGTAATGTCTTCGGTCAGTCTAAAAGCTCCTCTCAACCCTATGTTATCTTCGTTTCGTTCACCAACCACTTTAGAGACTGTACTGGGTACATTTTATCATGGCACCAGTACTATTGAGGTTGGCTTGTACTCTGCAAGAATAAAGAGTCCTCACTGTCTCCATTCGTTTGAAGCAACATGACAAAGAGAGTTACTAGGAGAGAGTATGATAACACAAGAACAAGGGTGTGAAGGTAAAGTAAACGAGAGTATGATGGGAGAAACAGAGTGATTGGGGTGAGAGGGTGATAGAAGAGGGAGAAATAGAAATAGAAATAGAAGAGAGACAGTGCTGGAGGGAGTGATGAATGTGATGGGAGCTACATGTTTGCTACTATAAGAGAGACAGAGTGATGAATATTAACAGCAATGGGTGATGGTAAGAGAGGTGATGAATGCCAGTAATTAGTTGTCTGGGGAAAGAGGAGTGATGGTTGGCAGTACAAAAAGGGTGATGGTAGGGTGTATTGGACACAAACAGATCCAATGCAATCCTTCATACATAGGCGTCTTGATGGGAGAGAGGTAACAAGATAAGAACGGTGGTAGGGGAGGGATTGAATATGGACAGGTTCAATGCCATCCCGTGTTACATGGTACAGTGAATAGAACCATTGCCATCCCTAGTTACATGGGCAGCATGGAGAGAGAGTGAGTGATAGAAAAATGAGTGGTAGAGAGATAAGAAGATATCAAGGAGGCAGCGGGCAGCAGATGGATACACAATGAAAAAAAATTGAAAATATAATTATCCCAAGAGCTGATGGAGTTTATATTACTCACACACTGTTTCTCTAATATTATCCAATTTGTTTTAATCAATAACACTGAAAAAAATATTAGACCAAAACTAACCTTGTGTATAGATGCTAGATTGCTGTGAGCATCAGCAAAGGCAGGGTTTATTTGAATTGCTCGGGTATAACATTGCAATGCTCCTTGAATGTCTTGCATTTCTTTCAGTGTGTTGCCCATGTTCGAATAGGCATCAGCAAATGTGGGGGAAATTCTGGAAATTAAAAACAGTTCAAGCAAATTAGACAAATTATCACTCCCACTTTACAATTCAATAGGTGGAAATAACAAGTGGTTTCATTTCATAGACATATGGAAAACAGACCACTCTCACACACACAACAGAGAACTTTTCATTTATGAAATACTTGAATGCTTTTCCTGTAGCATTAAGCAAATGAGATATAGTTCTACCTTCAGGTGAACTGAGGTACACTGAATTTAAGTACACTACCCAGAGGTGTCTGCTTTGAATATGAATTCAATACTTCATTCAGCCTATGCTTATAAACAATGGACACAGAGAGATAGATATGGAGAGAGGCAAATCTGATCTATGTGTCTTTATCAAAGTTCAGCAAATGAGGTCTTTGTCTGAAGAGCAAGTAAGATGAGAATAAAGAAAAAATTTCCCACTCTCAGTCAATTATTTCCAATATAAATGTTTGGGGATTTTTTTTAATCACACTTGATTGATCTGAAAACAGATCAATATATAAATCCTGAAGAAATATCAATACATCTTACTACAAAATATTTTCATGAGAGATTACTTCCTTTATCAAAATTTAAACTTACCGTATTGCTTCTTTATAATGCATGAGAGCTTCATGGAGTTTACCTTGCTGTTGCAAAACACTTGCTAGATTTGAATGTGCAACTGCAAATTCAGGATACACCTAGATAAAAGATATTAAAAAAAAGTATCGTTAGTTGTATACAAGTGAGACAACTGAGCTGGTGTAGACATGTTATGCAAATGAATAATGCAACATAAGAGAAAAAGTGCCTTAGTTGTGACTGGAAACTTCTAAAACATTTTATTAGTTTATATATCTAGTTGCCATAGAAATTTTACTGAACATTCCAAAAACATTTTATGTTTGTTATTAGTAACTTTTCGCATGCAATTTTGGTATATAATAGCTGTTTGCAGTGATTTTCTTTTCCACTGATGCACACATGTTTTCACACCAACCAGTTTCAACTATGAACCTAAAAAGGTTTTCTCTCATAATGTTGAAAATACTGACAAAATATTGTTTTAATTGTACTGTAGATGAGACAGACATTAGTATTTCTGATATCAGAGGCAGAGTAAATGAAATTGAAAACAAATTCCACAATGTAAACAACATCCAAGTTTTCAGGACCAATACCAGAACCCACACAAAAATACTTTTTTAAATATACTTTCCATATAATACAAATTGATGGCTGAAGAGACCAATAAATGTGCCACATATATAGAACATGACTAACAGAAGATGAGGAAAGGAAAGCCTTTCTTGGATGGATGAATGTAATGGGAATAAACCAAGCACCAGAATAAGATCTGTATTGGACCACAAACATGTTACATCATGTATTCACCTTGGATAAAATGTTTACAATAAAATGTTTACAAGAGAATGTTTTGAACATCCTGTTTTCATCTTACTAATCCATTGAAGACAACAAAAATTTTCTTTGTCCATACAGCAAAAAATAAATAGGTTTAGATCATACAAAAATACAACTATATAACCATCTAAAGATAGTAAGACTATCTACAAACCTATACCTATCATGGTACTTCATTCATTCCATGCTAGCATAGGTTGGACATTCCATGCTAGCATAGGTTGGACAAGATTTTTGGAGGAGTATTCTATGGTTGGATGTCCTACCTGTCGCCAACCCTTACTTATACATAAGGTACTTACTATATTAAAAAAATATCTATACAGGTGAAATTACCAAATTATTTTGTTTAATTAAAGGTGTAAGGTACTCTTGAACTTCTTTTTGAATAATTCGAAGCTTTGAATATCTTTTGAAATATTCAAATATAAATCATCATCCATTATTTTACAGCCATTTTTCCATGCTGGCATGGGTTGGACAGGTCTCACAAACCGCCACAATCCTTTGTCATCTGGCACACATAGTAGAGAAAAACCAACCAACTCTGAAGTTGTGCATGCTATTTTTGGCATGGCTTCCACAGCTGGATGACCGTCTCACCACCAAACTCTTTACAATGCATTTTATCATACCATCAGAACTAGAGGGGTTGCCCTTGACTAAAAAGTACCCTCTACACTACCGTGTCTCCGTTCATACCGTCCTTTTCGGTATGTTTTTTTACAGTTGGATGCCCTTCCTAACACCACCAAACACTTTACTGTGCGGACTGAACTGGGTGTATTTTACAGTACCCCCCAGCACCAGAGGTTGTATCCAACAAAACTGAAGAGCTCCTCTATCCTATGTTGTTTCCATTCATGCCTGCCTTTTTAGTGGGTGTGACATTATCTCAGTTATGTGAAATAGTACCAATAGTGGTAGCTTGAGTGTGTTTACATGATACTTGGTAAAGAGATAGGTGTGATCACATCTGGCCTATGTTGGTAGGATGGATTGTGGGAGGCGAAAGGCTAATATACTAAGGGCAGCTGGGCTTACATTGTTAAGTCGCTTGGTGGGGGCAAGAAGGTGGAGTAAACCAAAACGAGAGGGATGGAAGATATATCATACAGAAATAAACTTAAGAATGAACTGAGAGCAAGATTCAGTTCAAAGAGAAAATAAAATTATATTAAATTGTCTTAGCTTGGGGGGGCTTCTTTCTCTCAAACATTTTTTAAGTCAAGACATTCAGACTTGCCAATCTATTAACAGTGATAAGAGAGAGATAAGAAGGTGCAAAAAATTATTAAATTATATATATATATAGAGGGGGGGGGGGTGAAAGAGGGCTATATATATATATATATATATATAGTGTT
>JAOPJM010001842.1:9595251-9613642 GCA_027124095.1 Muusoctopus leioderma
GAAAATTGACTCCAAGTTACAGCCAAGAACAGAATTACAACCCTGTATCAAGACAAAAACTAAGGGAGGCAATCAACAAAAAATGTATATTTTTTAGTGAAAAAACAATCTTTCTAAATATTCGAAAGATTATTTTTTATTAAAAAAAAAATATATTATTTTTCGTGCTAGGGAAGAAGGACAATCTGATCTTTAGTGCATTTGAATTTGCAAACAGGAGATAAGAGTACTCAATACGTCAAGTAGGGTTTATATATGTTTTTTATTTTTGAAGTTGAGACTTCCGTGTTTCCACTTATAGAAGTGGAAACACAAAACTTAAATAACTCATTGAAAAATCTCGATTTCAATATATATATATATATATATATATATATATACACACACATATTTATAATCTACATATGACAGCAAAATGTTCTACATTTGAAACAATCTTGATTACTAAGAGATAGGCACACATGTATGTATACATAAACAAAGGTGTAGTAAATGAGGTGATTCCCCTTTAGAATGGATACCGGATAGCATATTATATTCAGAATGCATAGACCGAGATTTAAATTTCAAATGTAAACATGTTATATAGTTGTTGTTAGGTCAACCCTAACTGAGCCGACCTATGATCAAAGGTGTTGCAGCCACGGCCATCTTGTCCTTCTTTTGAGCATTGCAGATCTAGAACTACCATTATCCAATGTGTCCTTCCTTTAACTAGACGGTAGAGTGATTTGGCTACTGGTTTCTAGCATGTAGAGTGACCACATAGAGGTTCACTTGTCGGCTCGATGTGCTATAGTAATCAGTGCTTGCTATGTATATACGAATGCAACAGTATACAAGACATATATTTAATAAAATGCTTTAAAGTTTCTTCTATCACGACATCTATGGTACCTAGATAAATATCGGTTTCTAATATATTTAAAAAAATAGTAGATTCTCCGTCAGTCTCAACGATGAGCATTCATTTGTTCGACTAACTGAATTCCTACTCGTTAAATTAACGTGTAAGCGGCTAAGTATTCCACAGACACGAGTATCCTTAACGTTATTCTCAGTCCGAATCAGCGTGACACAATGGATCTTTAAATTACTGGTACAATTGAGAGAGAGAGAGAAGTGGAGAGGTAGGAATCGACCTCAGTACTGGACTGGTGCTTCATTTATCGACCTCGAAAAATGAAAGGCAAAGTTGACTTCGGTGGAATTTGAACTCAGAGTATAGAGAGACGGAACGAATACCACAAACGAACGATTTTGCCAACTCATGACTATCTAATAATAAAAAAAGTTGATAAGAAGAGAGAGGTAGTAGCCATAACCTTTGCAGTTCTTCCCAGAGAGTGAGATTGACGTGGCTGATGTTCAGTTTGAACATTTATAGGTCAGTGCCCTGGAGAAAACATGGGGGAGGTGGGGAATTCCAGTGTGTGTGTAGTCTGGGGAGGTAAGATTGGATAAAATATTTAGTGCAGGATCTGGGGGGGTAAGACAGAGTAAGGGAAATTGGGGGAGAAGAGACTATTGTGTCTGGATGGAGAGAGGAGCTGAATCCATTGTAGTAGCAATAGAAAACACAGCACGTTTGCGATCCAGAGATTGTATTGTGTTGGTGATTGAAGTTTTGCCAATCAGTCGAATGGCATTCTTTTGGATGCGGTCTAGTCTGTTTGTTTGTGTATGTGTGTGTGTGTGTGTGTGTGTGTGTGTGTTTGTGTGTGAGCAGCATCAGCATCGTACTACAGATGTAAGCAGTATTCCAATGTTAGCCTTTCTTGATCTTCGTAGAGAGTTAGCAGCTGATCAAGGTTGAAGAATACCTGGTTCCAAAGAGGAATCCTAGTCCTTGTGATGCAGTTTTGGCAATGTTATATACGTGTGTGTGGGTTCACCACCAGAAAATATGAGGCATAGTATTTGTAGCAACTGTAAGTGTTTTAGTTGTGTTGTTTATTTATTGGAGAGTTTGAGGTACAGAGCTGTTTTCTAGATATGTGTAGTGATTGAGTCTTTGTGCTGTTGAGAGAGAGACAATGTTGTCATACCTCCATTGAAAGACGATCTCAAAGTTTCTGTTCATGAGGTCAGTGTAAGTTTGGCACGGGTGTTTGGGTTGCGTTTGGATGACACAGTATGCAGAAAGTGAAGGACTGAAGGATAGAATCAATTACATAGAAGTATGTACTGTCAGAAGTGACAACATGTCATTAAGGTACAGAAGGAAGGTATAACGTGAGAGACATAACCAAACCTTGGGGTACACCAGAGTTTATAGAATGTGGGTCGGAGAGCACCTCGCCGGGACAAGCTGCAATAGTGCGGTCTGACATGAAGGTTACGATATAAGAAGCGAGAGACGATGGAAACAATTGACAGGTAACTTACTAGAAGGTTCTCATGTGACACACACACAGTTGTAGGTTTTACTGATGTCAAGTATAATAACATTGCCTTCGTTGAAGTTCTCAAGAGCGAGGAACCACTGGCGAGTGGAATAAGAAAGGCACCCTCTGGTACATCTGGCTATGCAGATGCCCAACTGGTGGTCACTGAAAAGGGAAAGAGACTCAAGGTGATGGAGGTGACTGTTAACAAATGTTTCCATCACTTTTGAAATTCTGGAAGGAAGATCGATAGTTCAGTAGCTGACAGAGTAAGAGAAGTTGCCCTTTTGAGGGATGGGACACACTAGAGCGTGCTTCCAAAGATTGGGATAGACTTCTGGAAAGGGAGAGAGAGAGAGATGGGAGGGGAGAGAGAGAGAGAGGATGGAGAGAAAGAGATAGATTGAACAGTTTAGCGAGAAAAGGAGGTAGCTCAGGAGTGCGATGAAAGGGACGCTATCGGGACCAGTCACCTTGTTGGGTTGGAATGATTAGAGATTTTGTATAAAGTGGTGAAACAGGAGGTGTGGAGAGGATAGTTTGGGAAAGGTTTTGTTGAGTACGGGCAATTTGAAATTGGAGGCGAAGCGAGTAGCAAATGTAAAGGCTTTTTAGCAGTATTGCTGCGAGCAGAGCAATCTTGGTTGAGGAGTGGCGGGTTGGAAGATTCCGAAAAAAGTAGTAGAGATACACCCGACAACAGAAAACTCTGCTGCAGTTTGTGAGGCGGGGAAGCTTGCAGGCTTTGTGATACATAAAGGCATCCTTTAATTTACTGTTCTTAGTCTTGCAGGTAACTTCATGTGGTGGGTAACTTCCTGTAGGAATTGTAGATAGTGTTCTTTATCCGCATTTGCTTGCAGATTTTGGAGTTATTGGCTTTTGTTGTATGAAAAATGCGAAGGGACATCCTTAGAAAGATAGTTTTTTGGTTATCCGCTTATCTGTTTCAGATCGGTCGAAAGGTGAAACATTCTCTGCAGGGTTAGTCGGGATAAGACTAACGGATCTCCAACCAGTTAGCTGATTTGAAGTATCAGAGGGATTTGGGTGGGTGTTGCCTCGATTAAGCAGTGATCGGACGACCCAATGGGTGCAGAGACAGTAATTAATGCTCGAGTAAAGCCTAGGCTTGAAGGAGAGAAAGTGATTAAAGGAATTTGGTGTCGGTGTGCCTGTAAGAGATACTAACTGGGGCGGACAGTTGAGCGTGGCAAACCGATTCGGCTTCTGCTTCAGCAGTGGGAAGAGTGCAAGAGCCAGAAGTTATATACATTGAAGTCCCCAAGTACGATGACTTTAGAGAAAGATGAATGCAATGATAATCTTTGGATAGTGGTAGAGACAAACTTAGAGGAATAGGGTAGAGAGATTGAGCTTGGACAGCAGAGATGGGTTGGAGACAGAGGAAAGATTTTTGTTTTAGAGAGGAATAGGCTGTATGGTTTTTGTGTTAGTAGTGAGTGGTCGGTGGGATACAGGATGGACTGAAGTACATGGATGTTTTCCCAGAGGGGAAATCATCCGATGGATTTATCTCATTCCCGGCACAAGATTTGTGGAGAAAGAACATCGTCAATTGAAACGATCATCAGTATATAACTGGTACATCGGCGCTGGCAAAATCAACCCTGAACGAGGGAGATTCTACCTAGTCACTTGACTGCCAGAATTAGCAGCTAAATCTCCCTCAAATCACACCATACAGTCTTAAAAATGGAATGACATATTGGATAATGTAGTCTTAGATACATTACGGCCGAAAAAAAAAGAAAAAAAGACAGGATTGTCACAGCTGGAATGCCTTTGATCATAGGTCTGACCAGGGGCTAAGCACTGAAAAGAACGTAACTAAATACTGAAAGGCATGTAGTCCAATCGTTTCTGCTATTTTATAAATATCGATTTCCGACATAACAATATCTCAAATCAAAGAACCATACTCACAGACCGAGACGCAACCGCCCGCCCGACACATTTTCTAAGAAACTGAAAATAAGTTTCGATCAATACCAGATTAATCTGTTTAGAAAGTAAATAGGTTTGGATGAGATTTCTACGTCTCTGAAATATTTCATACAGATTTGACAGCAGCAGGTGATGTGGTTCGTTCATAGACACAACATCCTTGTTAAATACAACCACATCCTTTCTTTTTTGAAAGTTGTCCGTTGCTGCTTTGTTGACATCCGCATATATTATTCTATGTTGGTGTCACAGTACCGTGTTATAATGTCCCACAATACATGAATTCTTTTGTGACACTTATGTAAACAAACGTCGTTTGTTGTCAAATTACAAATGGGCAGAGCTGGTCTACTCTATGTATGTGCGTGATGCATTGAGTAGATTATGTCTGATGGTTTGAGTTATTGATGTTTAGCTTCAGGTCAACCTTGGCATTCCAGCCGTGCCCACACCGTGGGTTTTTTGGGGTGGGATCTTAGGACGACAGTATTTAATATGTGCTTCCATGTTTTTAAGACGGTGGAGTGTAAATTGTCTGCTATTTCTAGCAAGTCGGATGACTACATAGAGACTCTCTCGTTGGCTTGATACTTTGTTGACAGCCGCATATATTGTTCTATGTTGGTGTCACAGTACCTTGTTATAATGTCCCACAATACATGAAGTCTTTCGTGACACTTTTGTAAACAAACGTTTGTTGTCAAATTAGTAATGGGTCTTACTAGGTGTGTTGCATTGAGTAGATCATGTCTGATGGCTTCAGTTATTGCTCAGCTCCAGGTCAACCATGATGGAGCAGAATTATGATCAAAGGCATTCCAGTCATGCCCATCGTCTTTTTGGCGGGAAAGGGTATAGTGAACGATATTATCTCATGTGTGTCCTTCCATTTTTTAAGACGGTGGAGTGATTCGAGAGGTTTGGCTGCTATTTCTAGTAGGTCGAGCGACTACGTTGAGGCTCCCTTGTTAGCTTGACTGTATTGTATACGTGTCTGATGGCAACGGAAAGACGAGAAAGAGAGAGAGAGATTATCAGAGTACCTTCATATAATGTATCATGGTATATCAGCTTAATGGAGCCCATACATCCTAGTTATTGACTTTATAGACTTAGAACCAGAGATTGTCAGAAGCAAGAAAATGGAGAATAGAATTAGCTTCAATCTGGAATCATATCCGGCTTGCTAATTTTGATTCACTGAGAGTGCATCCCCTGGTCTATGGCATTTGATCCAGCCTCAAATTTTGTCTGCTTTACCAGTCAGTCATTAACCAAACCGCCCAAACCTTGCGAAAATCCACCTAGTATAATATCAATGGAGTTTGTAGTTTGTACTTAACATAGAATAAGAAATTTATTTATACCACAGACTTCTGCAATAACTAGAGGCCACTGCTTGAAAAGTTTTGTGATCAGAGGTATCCATTTCCATGTGTTCAAATTTATTGTGTGATTAGAAGAAAAAAGTCGAAAGATTGAAAATAGTGTTAGAATCTACCCACATACAATTGTGGAAGGAAAGACTGGTAAATATTTCATCAATGCCAGATAAGATGGAACCAGCAGAAAATGTGTCAACAGGCTCAGAGTCTACATGGGGCAAGTGGAAATGTTTTTAATTGACTCTGCATTTGATTTGGCCTAACCAGAGACACCAAAGGAAAATGGGGAGATAATGTGGAATCCCCTTTCTGTGACTGGAACAGTCCAAACCATAAGTCACCTGCTGGTTTGACCCCACCCCAACATTATTAGATTCCCTTTGTTTGGCTGATTTCAGAAATAATGCAAAGAATGTATGCGACAGCATAAAAAAGTGGCAAAATTTGATATAGGAAAAATATTGATAATTAACTCTATTGCCCTCAGGAGATGGTGTTCATGCTTTTACCAAGAACAGTGTGGGATAACTGAGTCAACAGGAAGATGAAATTGATGCCTACTTTGGTGTCTCACTATTCGGAGTTCAAAATCCTGCAGTGAGTGACATACAGTAAAAGCAAGCATGGGAAAGTGGTAGCAGAAAAGAGGGGTCAAATCTGCAACTTGGTTTCGATTTCACATTGTAGATATATTACTCGATTTGTGTCACTAATGAACACCTTTGAGGAGGCAATACCATTCCTGTTTACTATAAATCTTACGACTTGTTCCTGTAGCAGAAATCATTAGCCAAGTGGATAAAATATTAATGCAGAAATCTTAGTTTGCTGTATCCAGTTTGCTGATGTCATGTTACTGGTGTGTCAGCATGTTGACACTTGCTCTGCCCAACATAGAACGACTATCCACAAACCAGATTCCATTCCCATTTGTAGCTCGATCACTTCATTTTCGTCATCTCTGTTTTCTATAAATTTGAATACCTGTCCCAAAAGCAAAAAGCCATAAGCCAGATGTATAAAATGTCAACACAGATTCTTATATTGGTATCCCATTAGTTGATGTTGCATTACTAGAGTGACAGCACATTTTCCCACACAAACATTGGGCTATCTATCTTATCTTCTTGATACTAATATTCAGTACCAACCAAAATGTGGTTTCAACAAAGCCCTATTCCAGCTGATCTTTACACAGTAAAGACTCAAGAAAAAGATTTGCTGTTTATTGCAAATAATCATGTTTGAACACATATAACTGTATCTGTGTCGTGTCCTACTAGTAACACTCGTATCTCTAAACAGGTGTTGAGGAAAACCTATAACTCTACTTGCTGCAACATGTAACCCAAGATTATGTTTTGTTTTTTTCTCTGTTATAATATTATCAAGCAACAAGATTGATCTATAAAGGGGCTATCCAACTACAACAGATAACTATCTGAAGGTATTATTTTTACCCCCTTACTCTACTCATTAGAAAATTTCAGTATTGAACGATATTGGGGGAGTGAACAATAAGTATTTCGTTTAAAATAAAAAAAAAAAAGTATGTTTCAGAAACAGGATTGAGGAAAGTAGAATAAAATAAATTACAAAAAAAAAAAAAAATAATAATAATAATAATAGCACGTATTGGACTCAGTTGATTTAATATAATTTTAATTTTTTTCTTCTAAAGTAAACAATGAAATAATTTTGAAAAGACCGGTAGGTAAACTTTGTTAGTTTAAAATAGGATTATGAGATAAGAGGGCTATTAGCACACAAAAGTCAGCATTATGGAAATAACAAAGTTTTTTTTTAATAGTTAAAACTGAAATTAAATTTTATTTGACAACAGAATAATAAAATGTCATTTTCTAATACATACACACACACACACGTAGTTCCTCCATGACCAATGTGGAAACTTAAAAACAAAGACAGAAAAAAAAATATATATATGTATATATATATCTTGCTGTATGTATGTACAATGAAAACGTAGTGCACACACATCTCCAGTACTATAGGAAACAAGTAGCAGGGAACGGATGGTAGTTACTGGTAAAATCTTATGTATTTGCATTCTTTTCTTCCTCACGCTTGCAAACATTCCATCTTCATACATTTGCAGTCACATTAAGCCTACAATAGGCAGCTGTCGGAAATATCCAACTCAAATACCAATCAAATGATGAGTCAAATTATATATATGCATACACGCACATATATATGCATACACGCACATATATATGCATACATACACACAAAATGCAGTAACAAATTTAACTTTTTACAAAAGTATGGTTAAACACACACACACACACAGATGCACATAACATAGAATTCAATTGAATATATATCTAACTCTCATTCAAATCTTACTTGAGCTTTAAAAAATAAAACACTTCCAAAGAGGCAAAGCGAAAGATGAATTTGGAAAGTAAACTTTAGAATACTGTTATTTCAATTATGTCAAAGAATCATCATGGAAGAAAAGGAGGCAAGAATTAAATTTCAGCATTTTTTCTTTTACTTCTTTTATTTTTTATGTTAAAAAAAAAGGGGGAAAAAAAAGAAAGAATTTTACCAACAAGGCATGATTCTGTGTGCAAGCAAAAAGCAAAGTGGCTATCAGATATGGCTTTAAAGCGAAAAGCCATCCATCCAGCCTTCCATGCTATGGGTTAGCACCAGGGTTTTGAATACCAAAATTGTTGATAATAAAGTTCAAAATAATTTTTAAAATTTTATTTTATTTTATTTCTGTGTTTGTCAGCTTTAGAAAAATACAAGTTGTAGCATTTATCAAAATAGGTTGGAATCACCCATCATTTCTGCTTGCCTCTCATTAACCGCTCCGTAACTGAAAACTCAAAGATCAACAACTGATGGAAACTGTTTAGACAAAATGAAGTGTAAGAGTCACAGTTGTTTCTCATCATTTCATTCAGTGATATTTTGCTCTTCTAATAGCCTTCCTCATCTCTCTCTCTAACTGTGAGTGTCAATCACATTTGATGAGGCATGATGATGATGTTGGCAGTAGACATTTGGTGACTTACGAAAAAAAATAATAATAATATAATATATATATATATTTATTTATATAAAATAAAATTAAACAGGGTTCAAGAGCAGTACTGCTTTTTATTGATTGAGTTTAGCCTTCCTTGTACAGTTAAAGGCTGATAAGAGGAAGCTTACTTATAGAGAGACAAACAGAATGCCAAAAGTTATGACCTGTTCGGTGGTCAAAGAATGGAACTGAATTGGTAGGCATTCCTCCACTATTAACTACCCAGCCACGATATGGCTGAATCCCAAATGAGCACACTCACACAAAACAAGAAAAAAAATTAAAAATTCCCTTCATTAAAAAGATATAAAAATAAATAAAATTGAAAAGAGAATGAACCAAAACTTCCTCCAAATCATTTAATATCTGTATTGTTTCTCCACTTGATGTTATTAGTAAACACTGAACATTTCCTGTAGGGACAGAAGATGATCAGATAACTAGAAGTAGAGAATACTAAGTACTGTTATAAATGTTAGCAACCAGGAGTAGCAGACAGACACAATAGACAGATTGTATTTTCAAATAATTAATCATTTCGAAAACCATTTCTGACTGAAAATGTGAGAAGTTTGTGTGTATACATACATGCATAAATACATATACACACGCACACATATACATACACACACATACATATATACACACACACATACATGCACATCAATCAGTGCTGAAGAAATGACCCAAACAAAAGATCTCTATATAAATCTGGAATAATTTCTCTTGTTGGTGCAATGCAGCTGCTGTTGCAGTATAAATGGTGTCCAGTCTCATTAGGTAATAATGTTTCTCTGTTAGGAGATCACTATTGATAACAGAGTCATTTTATTAAATTATAAGGGCCATTTATTTTCCTCAAGATGTATGCCAGGCAAGCAGAGCAACAGCTAAATACTTTGGGCGAGTAACAAAGTTAACTACAAGGAAATCACCAACAAATATTGCCAGTATTAAATTAATACTATTTTCTTCTATTCCATAAAATGAGACCTATTCATCTCTTTTGCATTTCATAAGACGTCTACTAACTGGAGGGCAGAAAAGAGATGCGTTCTGATTATTTTCTTCATGGAAGACAGAAGAGAGTTCTCACAACTTCTTCATGAGAAGCAGAAGGAAGTCCTGATAACTGCTTCACAAAGGATGTAGGAAAACATATCAGGATATATATAGAGAGAGAAAAAGAAACAAAATAATTTTACATTTATTGTCATTAGTTAGCAGCGACCCTATTTAGTGGAAATCTATTGTCGACACATCAACTCTAGCAGCAGGAGTAAGTTGAAACGAACTATTCTCCAAGCTGGCAGCTGATGTCCAACTTTTGAAGAGGGTGGCAAGTAAGTGGCTAGACAAAACACTACTCTAACTACTCTTATTGTCATCCTTGCTGTCTGAAGTCACACCTTCTAGCACCATTGCTGCTATCATTGTCTCCCAATAATTATTAGAGTTTGAATTGCAGAAGTAGTTACCAATTTGGAGATTGTTGTTGCTGTTGATAATGGTAGTGTTCATGAGAGACAGTGTTAACAATATCAAAATGAAAATCTGTCAATAGTAATTAAATATATGTATTTCATTTTTAGGAATTAAGACAAAAAATAAGCTACACACAATAAAGGATTGGCATTTGTAAATAGATACAAAAATACAATCTGAATGTTAAATGTTGCTAGAGTATTGGTTGTTGCTGTTTTCTTTTGTGTTTTTTTTTCATTAATGGAAGAAAAGTAATTTGGTTCATTTCAGGTTGCAGGAAGAGGGCAAAAGAATATTGTATATGTCAGTGTTGTTGTTGTTATTTCCAGCATGAATTGATATAAAAATGGTATTCCACACTGACTTTTATCACAACATCCACTGCTTTGGCATATGTTTGTAAGTGTGCAGTAATAGTTTATTTGTGTTGGCTATTATTGCCAAGCAATTTCACACAGTTTGTCTGTCAGATGGTTTATGTTCCGTATTACTTAGTGACAAACTCACAATTACACAGCCAAAAGCAAGGGAGAAGAAAGAAAGGGAGATAGAGAGAGAGAGAGATAGATAAAGAGAGAGAGAGATCATAGCAGTTAAAGTGAGAGGAGGTAAAGAAGGGATCATAGAGAGTTCAGTAAACTTAGAGGTCACTTTCACCATAAAGAGCTGTAGAGAAGGACATGTAATCAAGTGCTCCAGGAGCTGCATCATGACCCGTGTAAGGTGCCATCCGTTGAATACAGTATTCAGCCTGTTCTGGTGGTAACTCTTGGCGTAGAATCTGGGCAGTAATATAGTTCTGGAAAACAAAGCCACACGGGTACATTGTTAGACAATATACAGGAAAGTGAAGTAGGGTAAAGGAATAATAAGATGGAATAATAAGATCAAATAAAAATAAAAACCAATTTACCATCAAAATGAATTAGAACAGTATTAGATGGATTTAGCAAAAAATAAAAACAGAATCTAGTATAATAATTATTGTATGTTAGAAATAAAAACTTACTTTGTCTCCAGCTAAAATCTTGAAAGATTGCATAACTTGTTCTGCGGTGTCAGTATCTGCTGTTTCTCTTGTCATGAAGTCTAAGAAAGCATCAAAGCTTATGTAACCAGAACTATTGGGGTCTACTATAGACATTATCCGTTGGAAGTCAGTCTCACCCTGACAAAAAGAAAAGAAACATGGTTGTTAATTGATTAAATGTCTCATGTATAAATAAATACCTCCCAGATGAAAAGTGAATTTGCAACATTAGGTTTCTACTATTTATCAGAGAAAAAAAAGAGTCCACCAATAGAGTACCATACTATATAAATTATAAAATCTGGTTTAAAGTCCTAGTTTCAAATTCAATGTTTGCCATTCTTGACCATAGCTTTTGTTTTTTTATTTCTTGAAGAACGGAAAGGCTTACTAAATATAACTTCCCTCAAGTGTTTATTAGCAGAATCAAGAGCCATATGTTAGCTTTGCCCTGTCAGACATATTCTATTCATTACCATTTATCAAACCATATAGTAATGTTAAAATGCCAACACAAAACAGTTTGATCTCAGCCATAGAGATATTCTTATTCATAAATAGAAGAGCACCAACAATCTTAGCAGAAAAATTCAAATCAAACTGAACCTCCCACTTATTTTCCAAACAGTTGACATTTCCTCTTCATAGTGAAATTGCACAGTTAATGCACATCTATTTGCAGATCCTTCTGCTTTTTGTTTAACTTTTCCTGAAACTTCCACCAAAACAGTATATTCTTGGCAGTGTAGATAACAATAATAGTTTGTAGAAATGATTTAAAACTCATCAAACATAAGTGTGGTGCTTACCCATACCTCTACAACAAAAGTCAGTGTAAGGGACATGGTCAGCTCCTTTGTTAAGTGAAACAGGAGCTTTAAGATGTCTGCAGTGTTAGTAACCCAATGAAAGCTAAATTTTCTGTTGCTGTTGGCCTGTCTATCCATTTAAAATTATTCTTTAAGATTATAAATGATTTATGTCTAAAGAATAAAACAGTTCAACACTTACTTGTTTAACAGGTCAAGGAGTAGATTCATATAAACCTTTCCTTTAGTAAAGGAACCAAAATCAAAAAAAAAAGCTTACCTGTTTATCATCTCTGATTTTGTAACCCAAACTAACAAGACATGCTTTGAATTCTTTCGGTTCAAGTCTCCTGCTACGAGTTTTGTCAAAATGATTAAATGACATACGGAACTCATTCATCTGGTCTTCACTGATACCCTTTGAATCTCTGGTAAGGATCTACATTAAAAGAGCATGTGTTGTATTAGAGATGAGTGGCAAAATAGAATTTATATTTAGGTTGAGGTTGAGGAAAAAGCAATAAACCAAAAATTAGAAAAGTATCCTTAGTGAAGTGATGTTAAAAAAAACAAACAAACCAAAATATTTTTACAATGACAGTTAAAATCTATCAATCAAATCTACAGAATTTATTTAACCCTTTCATTGCCATATTTATAATGAAATACACTGCCTATGATTTTCAATTAATTATGAAAATAATCAAGAATTTTGAGGGATATACTAAAGTAACTTTCTCATTATTAAGTTGGTGTTTGGAACATAACTTAAAATGTTTTTACATAAAATTATAATGGAAGGTTTAAATTTAAATATGAACACTTTAAAACAAATGGTTTTTTAAATCATAGAAACGGGGGCAGTTTCAGGTGTGTTGGTATCAAAAGGGTTAATAATAAAATAAAAAAAACATATACGAGGAGGAATATGACCAAATTTTGGATGAACACTTCACATAGTATCCTCAACTAACTTTACTCGAGTCAAAGAAAAAATATCACTATGAATGCAATTAATGAATCTAAAGCTATTAACAGTTTAAATCACAAGAGACAAGTCATTGTAACTTCAGTACTTTACAAAATGTGCACAAAGCACAGGCCATCAAACCTCGGAGTTATACTGTTACTGCAATATGAAAGACAGTGTACTGGCATATGTGTCTCTATGCCGGATGTCCAGACCTATACTCTGGATATAAACTATCTGTAGAGTCTTAGATAATCTTCTGAAAGTTACCCATGGACTCAAAACTTCAACAACTGAGTTCATAAATATCTCCTCACATTGCTTCCACTGAGGTAGAGAAACATTGATTCATTGCATCATCTTTGTTCCCATTGCTCAAGTATAGAAAAAATATAGAAAAAAAATAATTACCTGGTTTTCAACTTCATTGATATTTCTGGCAATGGCAGTCAATAGTTGCTCCCATCCAACACGTAGAGTCTAGAAAAGGTATAAAGAGAAACAGAAATGCTAAGTAATAAACATTAAGGATCAAAACATACCAATATATTGAAACATCAATATTAAAGAAACAGAAAAAAGACACCAGATCACTTGACTGGGGGATAGATGTATTTAAGTAAAACATTACATACCTCCATAGTATACTGTGTATATCTGTTCTCAAAAATCATTGCCTCTTGCACCAGCTGTAAGATAAATCATTATTATTTAATGCTTTGAGACCATACTGGAAAACACACACACATAAAATAGCTGACAAAAGACAAAGAATGCATTTAATATAATACCAACAGAATACAAAGATGTTATTAGAACAGTAACAACCCCCACCACTACTGCCAAGACAGTCACCAGTACAAGCACCAGCACTCCACTCACTATTACTATTACCTGTACCAATATACCATCATCACCATCAATACTATTGTGTTACCATCACTATCACTGGAACATAGATATGTTATCAGATTGTTTGGAAATCATTAACAATATCATCATCGCTTTTTACAAATATAAATATGTGATGCTGTATTTATATTTACAATAACATAGCAAAATTATATTACCAGAAGGTATTAATGATAACATTTCCTTATTACACTTTGTTCACACACACACACACACACACACACACACACACACACACACGGTTGAAAAATTGTTGCTCACCTGGTGATATTTCTCTAGTTCATCCATGTTTGGTCTGTAAGAAGCAACAACCTTATCATATTGTTGTAGCTTGGCGAGTTGTTCTTCAAGGGAAGCTCTCAACTGGACACAGATGGAGGCTACAGAGTCTAGTTGCACCTCAATCCATTGACCAACTTCATTAGCCTTGGCAGCAAACTGTTGTCGCAGACGTTCGTTGTTGATTTGCTTTTGTTCTTCTTGTTTGAGGACCTGTTGTCTCTGTGGGACCAATGATCTCACCTCAGACCACTTATGGGTGATATCCTGCAGTAGACAGAAAAAGGTATCTTACAGTAAACTTGTTCGATTTAAGTGTGCAGGAAAATGATCAACATGGGACCATGTTGAGTATGCTAACACATGGGAAGAGCAGGAATAGCATTTTTGAAGCTAGACAGAGTAGAAGAAGTGGTCTGACTTCAATTATCAAATTACACTGAGGGTAGAAGAAGATCAGAGACTAACCAGTAGAGTCCAGTAAAGATGTGTACACTGAGTCTATCCAACAGGGTACACTGACAAATAAAAGTGGGGAGCTGAATCTACTTAAAAATTAGGCAATATTGTTAAGAGGAAGAGAGATTTGAGTTTACTCTACAGCGTACATTGTTAAATGCGTAGGAAATGAAATCAAATGGTCTTCAACCAATTTCATTGTTGCAGACTCAAAGCCAAATTATAGAATAAAAGGGAAATGTTGATATAGTGGGATGAAAATAGTTTACAACTAATTTTAGGAGGTAAGATGACACCAAAATTAGAAAGGTTTTAACTTTACAATTGCATCATTGCATACGAGCAGAAAGAACTAGAGATGATACTTACATTAACATGAAGAGAAGTGTATGGATTCTCTGGAACACCAATTCCAATCTCCTGAGCAAGGCGGTTAGCATCGTTTTCTAAAGAAACAATTGTGTTCAACTCTTTGTCTGCTTCACCCAAAGTTTCTTTGAATGTCTCATGGGCACAGATAAGGTCCTACAAAATACACAAAATGAAATTGAAGATAAAGAAATTAGTTGAATATTAAATATAAGAAATATAAAACCAGGGGTTTGGGAACTGATGAAAGGGAGTTAAAGGGGCAGAAATCAGTTGCTATTGCTTTATATATGACAACTTAATTTTTCTTACCCTGATTTCTTCTGTGGTGTGAACAATGAACATGTCCATCAAATCTTCTTTGGCACCATCCATCCAGTTGTTAAATGGCTGCAATATAGAAAGAAAGCAATAAGAAACAGAAAACATTGCAGAATTATTGTTTGGTAATAGAATAGAAAGCATGTTGCAGTGTCTTCATAAATTTTTAGGTAAGAAATCAGAAAATTACTAATTTTTCTAATGGAAAGAATTTCTAAAAAGAGGCAGAGAGAAATCTCATTTAAGCTGTGAACATGCTTTCTAATCAGTTTACATATAATATTAAACTGTACTCAAAAATATTAAATACATTTATTTTGGAACAGGCATATGGATTGTAGCTACCATGTCTCTTTAAAATAAGTTACTTCATACTTCATACAATACATATTTTTATAAAAGTGTCAGTACTGTTCTTAGTTTCTTTGAAACATAAACCAAAATTATTTAAATATGCCAAAGCTAATGTGCACTGAAGAATTCAGCATATAAATTAAAACAGGGAAAAATGTATTCATCAGAATAACTTTATACATATAGACCATTAGAAATTAGAGGGAATATTGACAGAGAAGAAATAATTTCTGTGTATTAGAATATTACAGATTTATCATAAATTCTGTTGAGCAAAAGAGCTAATAATTTTTCAAATAACAATGTAGTAGAAAGTGGTACTTACAGCAGCTCTCTTAGCAAATTCAAGGTGAAGCTGATCAATTCTCTCCAACACTCTCTCAGCTTGCTACAACACAATGTATTTTGAGTTAAACAACAGCAAAGACAAAAAGAAAAATTCAATAACTGCTAAATATTTACAACTATAAAACGTTTTTAACATAAATATTGATTACTATTAAAGCCTTCAAAAAGATTACAAAAAAATGGTAGAATTCGAAAAAGAAGTCGAGATATTTTAATGATCAAATATTTACTTCAAGTTCTTGTCTTCTCTTTTGGGTTAGTGTTCCTAGGATATCCCAGTTATCACAGATTTGCTGAAGAAAAAGAAAAAAAAATATTTAAATATAAGAATTCTGAATGGAGATGTATAGCAGCAATGGATGGACATGACATATGGGAATCTTCATTAGAGATCTAATAAACACTCAACTAAAAGTTTATTAACACTGTGTTAATTGATTATATTCACAAAATAATTTTGAGATCCTGTGGCAGATACTCTTAGGTGAACTGTGAGAAGTATATATCTATTACCTATCTGAAAATAGGTATCTTATCTTATTCATAGTTGAGTGGTTTGCATTAAAAAGGGCAATAATTCACATAAGTTAGTCTTTCTTGAGCCTATAGGCCCATTAGGCTGGAACTCATCCTGGTTTTCGTGGCATTAAGCAACTGAGAGTGCAAAATCCCCACTGAACAGGATGCCAGTCAGTCGCAGGGTTAACCCCAGCCGCTACTCATTTTTCAGCTGAGTGGACTGGAGCAACATGAAATAAAGTGCCTTGCTGAAGGATACAATATGCCACCCTATCCGGGAATCAAACCCATGACCTTAAGATTGTGAGCTCAACCACCTAACCACTAGGCCACATGCCTTCACTTTTCAACTGAGTGGACTAGAGCAATGTGAAATAAAGTGCCTTGCTCAAGGACACAAACTCACAAAAGAAATATCCAAAATTACAGTACCTATAGTTGCATGGGGAAAATTTAAGTAGTCGGATATATTATTAGAAAAAAAAAAAAGGTTTATTTCAAATAGGAAATATTGTGCTTTATTAAATGACTACACAATTAAATTGTTACATTAAATTATCTTCAAAAAGTCTGTTAAATTTGAATGAAAACAGTTCAGACTGAAATATATATTTTAAGCTCTAGTTCTTTTTTTGATAGGTTCCATGTGTAAATTGAGGCAATTTTACTCAGGAAATTACATTCTTTTCTTGATACAGGTTTGTATCTAAGAAAGTACAAGCTTCATAGGTTTATGTTCATAATCTGTAAACCTGTCAGCCTACCAAACCATTGACAAAAACTTTCACAAACAATAGTTATTACAATCAACATTATACTAATAGGAATGGTTTTTATTGACTAAAGAGGAGTTAGATATAAGATTCATTACGACCATAACTTTCCCAAGAGCATTAGCTACTTAAGTAGAATAACTATGACTAGGAATCAAAATTAAGTTGTAGATGTGGCTGGCAAAGAGTTTACCTTCCACTTTATGGTTTTAAGTCTATCATTTAAAATAATTTGTTTTATTTCTTATTGTTAGTATTATTTAATTAAACCCCCAATATCCTCATATACAAATCAACGAGAATTTCAGACAGTTGTATCAGACCAAGCAGTTATGGAGTTGGCTAGGGAATATTAAAGTGGCTGGTGCCTATTCAAAACAAATCCATATTTTAATAATTTATCATCAATTTAACTACACTAACTTCAACAAAGCTTCTAGCAGTACACTTTGTTAAATATACTATTCAATATTTCTTATAATGATGTTTAGGTTTTTAGAAGACTGTGCTATGACATGCAGATAATATTAACATTACATAAAACAACATACTAATAATAAATCCTTATTGCGAACCAATTCAACTAAAATTATCTGTTAAGTATATCTATGACAGAAGTGGAGTCAAACAAAAGTAACTGAAGCCGGAGAGATCTTGGAATCTATGCAGTAATTCTGTTAAATGTGTGTGTGTGTGTATTTCATTGGTTATCTTAATCCAAGGATTAGGTAGACCAGTCATACATTAAAGGACTCAGTACAAAGAGAGCAGAGTGATAATTTTATTACTGTTGTGAGTTTTACAGAAGTATTTCCGACGAGAATCTCAAGATTTGAAATGGAAGTACTTCTGTAAAACTCATGACAGTAATGTATATATATATATATCATCATCGCTTTTACGTCCGCTTTTCCATGCTAGCATGGGTTGGACGGAGAGAGTTATTGAGGCAGAATTTT
>JAOPJM010001842.1:9613742-9625977 GCA_027124095.1 Muusoctopus leioderma
CTAGCCGAAACTTCGAAGTAACTGCCAAGTTTTCTTCATGAACAGAAATAAAATACATACTCTACTAAATAGTATTGGGTGCTTTTTCAGTTATTGTTTGACCTGTTCTAAGTACTTTGTACACATAACACGTACATCTATATATATATATATATATATATACATATATACACACTTTGATCAAAACAGACACATACACACGACATGCACACTTAATCATACCAACACACATACACAGGAAGTTAGAAATGAAAAACAGCTGTGAGCACATGTGCATGTCTGTTTGCATGCAACTGTGTTTGTGTATGTATTTGTCTGTTAGTTTGATGTTCAGATCTTCTAATAGTTTGTTATTGTTGTTTGAGTGAGCAGACCTTTCATCAAAGCCATTCTCAACCTGCTAGAAATAGCACCCAAATATTCATCAATTCACACCCTACTACCTTAGACAAAAAAAACAACAAAACATGTTGGATAATGTAGTCCTGGGTTCCCTGCACATAGGAAAAAAGGTGAGATTATCAGGAATGGTTCAAATATTGCTTAACTTATATGTCATCATGTATAGATTCATATATGTATCTTGTGCCTGTGTATAGTTAAAAAAAGGTTGCTTTGCCACAGTATTTGATCCCACAGTACATCTTGGGCAAGTGTCTTCAATATATCATCATCATTATCGTTTTTACTAGCATGGGTTGGACAGAGATTTCTTGAGGCAGCATTTTTTATATATATATATATATATATATACATATACATATACACACACACACACACACACTACAATATATACTATACATATACTGCTATATACATAATGGAAAATTGGCAGAGTCGTTAGAGCATTGGATAAAATGCCTTGTGAGATTTGCTCTGGCTCTTTGAGCTCTAAGATCAAATCCTGCCAAAGCAACTTTGCCTTTCATCCTTTCGGGGTTGATAGATAATGTACCAGTCCAGGGTGGTGGATTGGTGAAATTGTTAGTGTTGGATGAGATACTTTATGGCATCTGTTCCGACACTTTATGTTCTGAAGCCAACACCTGCGATGATGGTGGTGCCAAACTCTTTCGGCTCTGTTTTTCCCTTGGACAACACCAGTGATGTGGAAAAGGGAGACTTGCTGCATGGGCAAATGCTAATCTCACACAAACGTTGCCCAAGTATACACCCTGGAGAGGAACTCTGCAGATGCAGATACATAGTCAACCCTGACCATTGGAGGCCTTCATACATGAAAGATATGCCTTCAAACAGGAAAGATACATTAGAGAATGTAGTACCTCATATACAAAAAGACAGTTAGTAATGGCTGGAAGGCTTTCATAATATGTCTGCTCAATCATGGCTGACCTGGGACTAAACAACAACTATGTTTCTGGCCAAAGAAGAATCCTCTACGTCAGTGACTCACAACCCTTTCTCTGTCATTTACCCCCTTGGTTTCATGTATTTTGCCCTTTATCCCCTTACTCCCATGCAAAAATACACACTAAATAATCTCTATATATCAAAGCCAAAGTTACTGCCCAAACACTATCTTTAAGATAGCATGTTAGCCCTAGTATTCTTTACAACAAATCAAGTTAACAAAATTGGAAACAAAGATGCTGACAATTGTAACATTAATGTAATAATAATAATGAAGGTGTCTAATATTGGCACAAGGCCAAACATTTTAAGGGATTACCACAGTTGATAAAAATCAACCCCAATATACTTATCGGCGTTTATATCATCAACCATGGAGGGATGACAGGCAGTTCATTCTGGCAGGAATCAGATCATACAGACATGAAATTAAACTCTATAAAACATTTAGTCCAGTGCTCTACTAGTTCTTCCTAATGATTTATAACTTTGGCACAGAGCCACAAATTTAACCAAACATTTAACCCTTCATAAGTGAAGCTACATTTCCCCATTTCAGTTACATAGAACATGTTAGTTCTTGAACAAATAATTCTGATGCAGAGCACATCTAATACAGAGCTCTAATAGAATACAATATAAGAGTATGGTATTGTGCTTAAGCAGTCAAAAGAATGATTATGGCAAGAATTTGAATTCATGAACAGTAATCTTGCATTCTAGCCACTTAGTCACCATGCCTTTTGTATGAAATACTATAATTAAATAGTTGTATCTAGCCAAGTCAATAGCGTGTCAGCTTACTAGCCAAGAGTTTTGTTACAGATGGGTTTGGTCAAGCTGACTTGACCTAGGTATACTACATGAAGACTAAGCCTTCAGTACACTTAATAAAATGATACCAACTTATTAAAGTGTTAATATTATTATTGTCTTATATGAAACTGATATCACTTATTTCAAGAAAAGTGTAAAATAGTACAACTGAAAGGAGACCATATATTAAGTGCAGTTTAATATATTAGACTAACCGATCGCACCTTTAAGAAGACAACTGACCCAAGAAATCAAGTGACTGAACTGGCCTGCTATATTGTGTTCATTATCATGAGTATATTACACAACAATAATTGGGAGAGGTTTCTATTTGTTTAAGTTAAAAAGTAGTACCAGTAGTAGTAGTAGTCAGTAACAGTGAATTAACTTACATATTATGTCTGTTCTTATAATACACTAAGAATTAATAGTTAAATCTACTATTATTAAAAGCTCAGTGTTTAATTATAAGTTGAATCACAAATACCTCAAGTTTAGCCATTCATTATGCTTCAAGTAAAGCAACTAGGGCTAATGAGTAAGGTACTAGTTTGGATAGTGTTGCAGATAAAAAAAATAAATACAAATAAAAACAATGTGTATAGGAGAAGTAAGAGAGGCTGTAAAGATCTTTACATATTTTAAAAGTAGACATTTTTTCTGTGATCAGATAATGGAAGGCTGAACTCACCCCACCAAAGTATCAGTTTCCAAAACACAATTTACTTCTTACATTACACCTCTGCATATATATATATATTACGAAAATTTGACACTAACGTACTTACTAATCTTATCAGCTATATAAAGTTGTTGCTGCTGTTAGTGTCTAAAGCAACATCACAAGATTGTAGAAAATGTTAAAATCCAACATCTTCAATACAATATTGCTCAAAGTAGCCTTTATTGCACCCAACCATTGCTAAAGAAAAAAAGCTCCATGCAGAGTTAAATAGAAGAAAAAAAAATCTAGACCAAATCTATTAAGTTCTTAAGTAAGTCAGTTGGGTCTACTTCCTTCCATATTCATTTCCATTACAGCCATCTCATACCATTTCTCTTAACATCATTCACCACTGGCTCTATCTCCATCAGTCTCTGCAATTCATTGTCTTCACAGCGATACTCTGATCACCCACTGAATGACTCATTTCCGTTCTTTCCAGCCTTCTCTGCTGCTTCACATTCATTACGCATGTCTCACTCCCATAAATCATGGCACTTCATACATGTGCAGTGTACACCTTTCCCTTCAGTTTCAGTGACACTCCCCTCCTCATTAGCACACCACTCAGTTTCCTGAACTTTTTCTATGCACATCTCACTCTATGCACTGCTGCTGAGTCCAATTTACCTTCTTCATTGAAATTGCTCCTAGGTAACAAAATGTTTCTACAGCTTCCATCTTCACACCATTTCTAAGATCCAGCTCAACATTCACTCCATCTGCAGCACACTCCATACACACCTTACACTTAAATGTAGCTGCCACATTAGTTAACAACCCTCTCATGCCACTAATCCATGCCTGCATCTATAAGGGTTGGGGGTTAGGAAGGGTATCCGCCATAAGACATTGCCTCAAAAAGGACTCCATTTTGTACTATACGTAAATTAAGGTAAGGCCACAAATTTAAAAAAAAAGGTAATTAGAACCTACTTCAGTTCTTGTGCAATGGCAGCAATCTGTTCCACTCTGTCCTGATGTGCAGCAAGGTCACTCTCAAATGCTTCGTGCTTCTTTTTCAAAGCCTGTTGACATAAGAGAAAAGAAATACAATAAACATATAATGGTTGTGATGATCGTTTAGAGATTTGTATCCCATGATAGACAGTTGGGTGAAATAGCTAACTAAACAAAGTAAATTAAGAGTAGTTCATGTATTTCAACAGGTTGGAGAGAGTTTGAAGAAATTTAAATGCAGTCATTGAAAAACAACTTTTAGTTTACAAAATTATTTTTATCAAAGAATAATTACTTTCATCACACTTAATTACTAATTATCCAATGTATCTGCACTAATTTCCTAATTCCTCACATCATTTTATATCTACTCTGCTTGTATGGTACCACCATAGTAAGGCTGCTGACGCTAATGTTGGTGAAACTTCAGGCTTCTGCATACTCTTGGAGCAGGTATTTTAACATCTGGATCCTCACTGCACAAAAGGAAGCAGAGCAAGAAATCTCATCCAAAGAAGAGTTGCAATAGCAAGTTAACTGAAATATTACTCTAGTGACCCAAATAAATTTACTGCTAAATTTATTGATTAAGTTGGCTTGAATTAATTGCATGTAGAAGAGCTAAGTTAGTGTGTTTACATGTTTGTCAGGAACATATTGGATCAAATGTTGTGGTATAGTGGAAGAATATTAAAAGTACCTTCATTTCTTGCAGACTGCATTTCTGCAGGGGTGCGTTCAGCATGATGTCCTTGCCTGTAGCCCATTCTTCATGAATGTTACATTTGTGGCGGAATTTCTGGGCCAAATGATCCAGTCTCTCCAGCCTGAAAAATAAAGTAGCAAATAACAAAGATGTTTTTTTTACTTAATTTCTTGCATATGCATAAAACTTCATATATTTTTAGAAATGTTAAGATTTGTACCTTTCTCAGGAGCATTAATACATTAAGTAAAGTGGTTACAACTAGGAATTGAAACCGACTAAATAACTACAAAGAAATAATTATTACCTCTGCAGCTCAGACAACAGCCATTCTTCGAAACCTTTTTCTGCAGCTTCAAGACCTTTCCATGCATTGACAATATCCTAATATATTAAAAAAAAGGGAAAAGAAAATTATGAGCAAATATATTTTTTAATTTATTAGTTATATTTTACTGGAAAAGTTTCACCTTTGCCAAATTCGTATTTGTGTACTTGATAAGAACAAGGCAAAAGCAAGTAGAAAATTCAACACAAACTATTTTATGACAATGGTTTTTTTAACAGTCATTACAAAATGTTTAAGTCACTTCAAATTTTTATTCATACAAAGGTGTTGCCAGTTTTAATTTCTGTTTGTGAGTTGAAGATTGGCAAATTAACAAATAACTTTGGGATGTGCTAATGGTCATTATAAAATTTTGGCGGGACTGCAAATTGTAGATCATTAAGCATAATTTCCACCATTACATCTTTCATGCAGTAAATAACAATTCTTGGCAAGGAACCTTTTATTACAGTTTAGATTCCCTTAAGCTATTTACTCTTTGGTACACAAGGGTCAGAAGCAACCTGGACATCTTACTGATTCCACTGCTACTCAAAATGCCAAAAGCAGATTTAACTGTTTCAAAATAACAGAGGCAAATAAAATTAATTCTATTATATAGATGCAGCTTCAATCAAGAATATAGGACACAGTAGAAACTTGTTAGATGCATTCATTTTATGGAATGTTTTAGTTAGAGATCATTTGAGGTAATGAAGCTGTAGAGTGTTGTAGTAAGATATTAACTGGCATTGAATTGCCATTCTCTCTCAAGTCTTTTCTTTATGCCATAAAGGGTACACGGAATTAAAATTTAGCTTTTTTTTTTCTTCACTTTTTTTAAATTATTGGTTAGTCAGGAGGAAAGGGCAATACCTATCACCTTTTCTCAGGGCCTCCAAGACTGATGGGAGGGAGGGAGGGATGAAGGTATCCTCAGACCTGGCCCAAATGCTTGCAACTGAGTGGACTTCACTAAAGGCATCCAAGGGATAGGTAGGTGGTGGTGTTAAACCGTGTAACAGATTATGTCTACCACCAAAGTGTGAAATGGTGAGATTTGAACTCGGAATGCAAAGGGCTGGAAGAAATACCACAAGTCATTCCGTCTGACATTCTGATGATTCTGCTAGTCCACTACCCTAGACTGGTACTTTATTTATCTACCTAAAAAGGGTGAAAGGCAAAGTTGACCTTGGCTTGAACATTTCTAACAAAATGGCTTATTGAATTTACAATCGTAACTTTATCACAAATGGATGTTAAAACATTGATGATGATAATGATAACAATTAAAACATCCCGAAAAAATAGTTTCAAAGGGAAAAGTTGGCAATATGTTGGATTTAGTCATAGGAATAACTTAATACACTTCATTAAGTTGATGACAGTGATAATCCAAACATACTGAAATTAGAACGATTATAAATATAATTAACAGGGAAGATGAAACATCAAGATAAGAAAATGCTTTCATTTGGAAAAGCAATAATTGGGATAAATAAAACCAAACAATAGGAGCAATGTAGTTTGTGAGAAGAAAATAATATGAAAGAATGAAGTAGCTGAGATAATAGTGACTATTTACCCCGACAGTCTTGCCTTCAGTTGGTAGGTAGGCTGGACGATTGCTGAGTCGGAGGCGTGTCTGCAAGGTGTTAAAACTGTTCTCCAGTCGGGCTTTATCTTCCAGCTTCGGTGGTTTATGTTTACGGCGATAGTCTCTGAATTCTTCAAGCTTCTTCTGTGTTCCAGGGAGAGTGTTATCTGTATGTCTATTTTCGAGCCAGGGAGTAGTTTTACGGATCCAGGCAAGGAGCTGAAGAGATAGATTGAGAATAGTTTAGCTTTAAAAAATGTAAACAGTACTAAGTTTCTTGTAGACTCATTTCCTTTCATAAACTGATTTGTTACAAGGGATTACATTATCCTTTTTTGTTAACTGGTAGTTGATTATCTGGATGCTGATATTGAAAGCCTAAACAACAACTGTGATTGGTTACTATATCAAATATATCTTTCAATCATGAGGGGAAAAAACAACTGAAAGAAACATTAAATTCATAAAACTCATCCACTTTCACTTGCTCCAGCCACTTGAGTGGTTAAAGAAAGTGATTGAACAATTTATCATGTAGTACTTAATTTTTTATGATTAAATTCCCTTATATGAGCCAACAATTGAAGTAAATGTAGGTGCCACCCATGCTTAGGTCACTGTTTTGCAATTTTTCCTTTTTCAATGTTGACATCACCAAAATTTTATATCATTGTTAATTTTATATTAGAACTTTTAAAAGTTTATTTTTATTTCATCATTTTTATAAGCTTATTATAAGTCAGTGTTGTAATTCTGCCAATTTTACAGCATCCTTGGGCAGTTAGTAGCTGCCACTACTTGAAAACCCACTGGCATAGAGAATTAACTGCTGATTGAATGGTGTCTTATTCTAGAGATATCTCTCTCCATCACCCTCTTCATTTTAACTAAATGCTATTGAAACTAGCTACATGAGTGAATTTATCTTTGGGAATAATTTGACATTAGCTAGGCTTATATATAAATGTGGCTGCTTATAGAAAAGTTGATTTTGCACGCTTGTTTATGTTGGAAAAGGAAATTAGTTGCACCACAAGTGGAAAAAGACGAGACAAAAATGTTTTATGTGATAATAGTGAGGTTGTTATTTTTAGATAGAGTTATTTTTACTGCTTCTGCAAAACCTATTGTTCACAGAGTTTCTCCAGACAATATTTATATATTCAGATTTTTTTACTAGAATATTTTATGTAGAGAGGGAGAGCTACATGATTTTATTTAGTTTCAAACATTTATTCAAGAAGTGTTTTGGGATATAGACTAGTTGAGAGTGAGAGAGAGAGAGGGAGGAAGAATAAATGTGAACCACGGGTGTTACTCTCATTTACACTGACTGTTACTTAGTTTTAAGCCGATCTCTCCAGTGTGATATTTGTGCCGAACATTTTAAACTTATTTCTTTATTTCAAAAGTATGAAAAATTATGAAAACATACATGGGTATAACCATGTAGATATGTGCAAACACATGTATACACATATGCACTCACAAATTTTTGTTTTAAATATAAAGTTACTGATTTTTAGGGCCAGAGAAAGTATGGAGTTAGCTGAGTCTGTGACCTAATTTCAATTTCTGTTTAGACATTTTATATTGCATCTGGTGAACAATAGCATCATTGGTCACATGTTTCCAATGGGCCAATCACTGGTTCACTGCATTTCTGATGGGGCGGGTGACAGGACTTGTCTGTGCAACTCAAGTGGAATGAATACCACACAGGCTATTTTTATAAGAAAGCACCAGTGCTATGGTCTTCTCTCCGAGGTTTACATCTTTTGCCGATATTTATCAGTGAAGGATATAAACATACATATATAAAACAGACTTCAGCAGTTTCCATTTACCAAATTCCACTCACAAGACATTGGTCAACCTGAGGCGATGGTAGAAGACACTTGCCAAAGGTGTCGTAGTGGGATTGAACCAGGAACCATGTGGCTGTGAAGCCATGCCTGCGCCCATATCATTTCACTTATACTTCAATGCCTTTGAGAAAGGAATAAGCATCACACAATCTCACACACATTTCCTACAAAAATTTAAGTAAGATTCCAATATTAGTGGTTTATGTCTAAATCTTTCATCGTATGTCTAACTGGCATCTCTTTTGGCTAATATCTATAACATGCTTCATTAGCAGGAGCAGTAGACCTGACTGAAAACTTGATGAACAACTCAGTGACTTACTGTTTTCAGTTTAAAAAAAGTTAACTGAACCCCTTCAATGCCCTGCAGTCAGTAAACCGGTAGTAGTTGTAGGCTTACCAACAGCAGCAAGTGGAGATAGTGATCTTGCTTTCTATTTCATAATTAGGCTGGCTGACATCAGAACAGGACATGTGTCTATTTGAAACTTGCTGAAAGCTGTTCTCCAGCTTAGGATGTGTGCTCCACAGCAAGCATTTTACTAGTCACTGCAATGCAGCAAGTCTGTTCAAGCATCGCCACCACTACTACCATAACCAATCTCACAATAAAAACTACTACCACCACCACTACAAATCATAATAATAATAATATCTAATATTTTCACTTGTAACAGAGCATATAAATACAATGCTAATGATCCAGAGGCAGTGAAGTAACACTTTGTAAAAGAGAAGGTTAAGTTGGTCTACTGGCAGAGCTAACAGAACAATAGACACTACTTTTACTTTATGGTTGACTGATATTATAAAGGCAATCAATCAACCATAAAACCCTTACAGTAGCAATTTATGCAATTAACTTAATGTATAGACAATGAAATAGCCAACCAACTCATGCTAAAATGGAAAGGAAACCAGTTATATGTTAGTAAAAATTAAGTAAGTTCGTAAAAATTAGAAAATAAATATTTATTTATTAGTAAATCTTTTATTTCAGCAAATCAGTAATATATAAGGAAGAGTCAAAATGATATATTTCTTATGTGTTGATGAGAATTTAAAATTATTCTCAAAGCATTATTGATTTGTAGTTTGTAAGGAAAAATAAATCATTTATTGTTCATTTTTTTCAAATATTTTGGTGAGTATTGTAGATAAAGGAGTAAGATCCTGTGTGTGTTAAATGCACGATTCCATTTTTGATTTCACAGTAAATGACCGTTCGCTTCATTTATGTCACCAATGCCCTACTAAAAGGCATGAATCTCACAATCTCAATACTGTCATATACCATTTTTGGCTTTGTGTAAGAACTCAGTATTTACTTCTGATTGTGTGAGGTGTTGTAAGCTGCTTGCTGACTTTACATTATCCAGTTATCACAACTGACCATTTTCTGTCAGTGTACAACTTGATAGCATATTTTATCTTTGCAGCTTGGCAAGATAATGCAGATGAAATATTGCATGATAATTCATTGACACAACAATAGTGAAGTATTAATTACAACATAAACAACAGTTACACAAAGAAATGACCTTCAAGAATGGCTTTTGCTGAATATAAACTATTTGTATCTTTGTTATGACCCACTGGATGTAACAAGATAAATAGTATCCTGTGACAAATAGGTAAAGACAAAATTGTTTCATGTATTACTTACATCACTGGCAAGTTTCTCATATTCTTCCATGAGTCTTTCATTTTCTTGATTGATCTTCAGCACCTTGCAAATTCTGTTGGCAGCAGTTTCAGCCTGCACATAAAAATTTAGAGTATTATAATAACAAACAACAATAATTATAGTTTAACAAATGATGTAATAGAATAAAAAAGTTCCCTTTAATTTTTCTGTCTTAATAGGACCATTTTTTCCAAAAAGAATTGGTACCATTAAACTTTATAAAAAAAACTTTTGTAACACAATCTATCTAACTTTTTTGAGAGACTTTCTCATCTTTATACTGGCAGGAAGGCCACAGTAGATGTATCAGGGAGGATGGTATCACGAAGGCCATACATAGTGAAGGTTGTCAGGATGTTAAAGATAGATGTGGCAGGAGACTCATCAGTATTTATCTGGTATATACAATTTACAACTGGTAATATTGCCACATACACACATACAAACTAACATTTGTATTGCAATCAATGACATATATGTCATAATGCAATGTGCAACAGGCTGCAGCCTTTTCCTTCATACTGTAATCAAATAAAATTTAAAAAAACATTGTATTACTTTATCAAAAGCAGAAAAGAAGGGCTCTGACCTCCGAATGTTTTTATAAGAACCTTTTAATAAACTGGAGTGATAATCAGAATTAATCAAGGGAGTGGAGATTAGAAAAGACTAGCAGTAGATTTATAACTGAAAACAGGGCTAGACGATCAATGCTTGAAATGTTGTGCAGATGCTAAATGTTTGTCAGTTATAAAATAAACAGGCAGCTTGTACTGGATTATCGACAAAACAATATGTTATGGCTACCTTCAGCTGAACTGATATTTTATGGACAAGGAAGTAAAGCTGATTGAGTTAACTCGCATGACAAGTTGAGTGGTTAAGAGGAGCAGGGTTGGTGGAAAGTCAATACAAAAGAAACAATCAGTACCTGTTGGGCACCAGAGAAAGCGTGGTAGTAAGACGACACATAAGCCATGACAGATCTTTCATCTGGCTTCACTGAGTTGACCATATCTATAAATCAGGAGAAAGAGAGAAAATATTAATAGGTAGTCAAATGAACAAAGAAAACAGAAAATCCACAATTAATTAATAACAATTATATTGTAATTTGAGGTGAGAATCAAGTTCTTTTTTTTTAGTTAGATTTTATTTTTTTGCAGACAGGCTCATTTTCTGTTTATAGTGGAGTTAAAGCATTAATATGTAACCAAGCACTGTAGATACAGTATATTTACAATTAATGTTCAATATGCTGTACTATGACCAAAGTAAGGTATATCTAGTAGAGTTGACAGGATGTTGGCCTACCATCCAAAAGGTCAGTAGTTTGTATCTGGTCATTGACACAGTGCAACATTCCTGAAAAAGATGCTCAACGTTGTCTTAATAACCTGTCCATCTGGCTGAAATTAAGTAACAGGATAAGTATAGTAAACTCACCAATTCCTAAATATTTAGGTCAACACCTAATTTTTACTCTATAGCATTACTCTAAACATTGGGTCACACTATACAATGGAATATAATAATAAAAGAAATTTCAATGAAAGGTGTAACATTAAACCCAATTCTTCCAATTAGGAAGGTCTTCACTAATCTCAGTGTCCTCTTGGTTTAATTGTTGAAACCTCCTCAGTTAACTGTTTTATTTAGTCAAACATTATGCAGTGTGCCCAATTAAAAAAAAATGAATTTTTTCCCCAAATATGGTGATAATATGTAGTGTTGTGCTAGGCATTTCATATAATTGTTTCTAACATAGGAACGAGGCCAGAAATTCTGAGGGAGGTGTTAAGTCGATTACATCGACCCCACTACTTGACTGGTACTTTGTTTATTGACCCTGGAGGGATGAACGGCGAAGTTGACCATGGCGGGATTTAAACTCAGAACATAAAGACTTGTAACTAAATACTATGACGCATTTTGTCCGCCGCTCTACCGCTTGTGCCAATCGAGAGGTGTTGTCCACGTTCAAAATCAACCATCAGTAAAATCTATTCAGAAAAAGGGATATCATTCTGCTGTTTAACTCTTAACATCCTGTACCGCATCATACCGCAGCAAATGGCGTCAGCTCTCTATCCTGTACCGCATGAAGTAAACAAACTTTGTTTACATCCGTTTTAAATTTAGTAAGAAGCTCTCTAATGTAAGGAAGACAAC
>JAOPJM010001842.1:9626077-9638816 GCA_027124095.1 Muusoctopus leioderma
TTAATAAACAAACCCGTTTTTAGGCAGTTTCTGTTCAATTCTTACAGGACAGGGAGATTGACTTAGAAAATTTTTAAGAGGACGTTAAGAGTTAACAGCAAAAATTAGGAGGAGTCCCATCATATCTGTCTACTTTACAGAACCTCCCTCAGAAGAAAATGATATTCTTTTCCAATGTTTTACATCCATTTTTCCAATGTTACATGGATGTTTACTTGCAGGGGCAAATGTCTTTAAAGCTTAGATGCCCTTCCTACTGCTAACCACTCAACTGTGAAAGACAACTCAAATTGGGTTAGAACAATTCCACTCCTTTGATCCTCTCCTCTTTCATCAATAACATAGTTATTTTGCTGTGGGTGGGAGGAGGCAGACTGTAGAAAATTGTATGCTTCTCCAAAACACTACAACCAAGATATACCAATTATTTGTTTATAAAGACCTGGCACTGAATGAAATTAAAGAAAGTTTTAAACAAAAGAGATAGTAAAAATAAAATAGCTAGCTTAGGGCAAAGAGAAAGCGAATGTTATGTTATATAACTCTATGATAGGATACAAATTGTCCAAATAACACAGCAACAGTAATCACAATTTCCATGTTTTGATATAATTAGATACTGTACTGAAGTGTCCAAATTACACAAACATGTCACACTTCTTGAATACTAGCGCTACCCTCTGCTCTCCACCACCAACCTCAACTCACCTAATTGTTTTTGTTTTTTTTAATGTTTGCACAGCACTCAATTATGCCAATTGTTGACATAACATTATAGCTCAAGCCCAAAAGGACTGCAGTGATGATTCACTTGGAATTACAAATATTTTGCTAATTTTGTGACCTGAAGGTGAGTACATCATGGCAAACAGAATTCAGTGGCGAAGAGATTTTCTTTTTATATAGAAAGCGTGGCAATGTGAAACATGAGTCAGAGCTATGATAATGCATTGCTGTAAGACATGGATATTAGAAACAATGGATCCAAAATAGTATGCATAAGTGAGATAGTGACTTGGCAAGCCACATCCCAGGCTACCATCTAGGAGAGCAGTAACTCCAAATAAGAACTGATACAGAGTAGAGGGGACCTTTTAGTCCTCTTTGCATAGGACAACCTCTCTAGTGCCAGTGACACAATAAAATGCACCTAGTACACTCTGTAAAGTGGTTGGTGATAGGAAGGGCATCCAGCAGTAGAAAACATTCCCAAAAACTACATTGTTGGCTACGCATCTAGGAAGGCAGTAACTCCAAATAAAAACTGACATAGGGTAGAGGGGACCCTTTAGTCCTCCTTGCATTAGAAAACCTCTAGTGCTGATGGCGTAATAAAAAGCACCAGTTGACACTAAGACATACACAATACCAAAGTTGGCTGGTTTTCTGTTGCTGTGTGTACAATATGGCACAGATCATAACGACTTTTTCAATCCACGCCAGCATGGAATAATGGATGTAAAATGATGATGATGATCATCATCATCAATGAATATACAGTATCAACCTGATTGTGTGTGTGCATGTGTGTGACGGAAGGAGGGGGAAAGAAACTTAATGAAAATGAACTAACACAACTGAAAAGTAGAGGCATCAAGTACTGTATACACAAGAAGGGGGGGATGTAGGAATAGGAAGTGAATAGCTGGAGAGAAGAACTAGGTAGCTGCTAGTAGTTAAATAAGAGACAAGGGGAAAAAAAACAGAATGAGATAGTCACGATGAAACATACCCCTCCCCCCCAAAAAAAACATGAAAAAATAAACAAAATAAATGACCAACAGGAACCACAGTGGGAATAAAAACATTTTGTAGACCCAAAGAACCAAGGAAGAAAAGGTTATGATTATCATTGACCTCTGCTTCTTCCTCATCATCATGGGTTTAAATACATGTTTTTATGCAGATATGGAGAATAGATATTTCTTACAACCAGCTAGTATACGATTAAGTTATCACAGTACTTAATGAGCAGATAAATAATTTTTTTTTTTTAAATCACCCCTATGATGATGATGATGATGATGATAATATTCAAGGCAGGTCACAGCAACCAATTGAAGCATTGGTTGATCAGTACACCTTGTCTCAAAATTCATAACAACAACAGGAAGAGGAAAGTCTTGTTTTGAGAAATGGAGCAAAAAAACATTGGTGTGCTAGAAAGAATTTATTAGTGCTATTTCCTATTTAAATCTAATGTAAGCAATAGTGGAAGCAATAATGTGACATAATTTTGGAAGCTGGTATGAATGTCCAGTCAAGTGACAGAATCCAATATGTTATACTAAATGGAATTAGACTAAGAATACAGCAGTAACAAGTGTAGTTAAACCAGCATTTTGAGAAAATATACAAGTGAATATAATTAACGTAAAAGAAGTACTCGAGAACTTTAAATAGACTTCTAACAGGAAAACTATTTTGGCTTCCTTTTAGAAACTAGGAAGCACTCTTTCGTTAGTTGGCATGAAGGAAAACAAAAATAATTTGGGAATTACTTGAAGCAGAAATGTATAAACATGGTTATAATCAGTCAGTGAGTAAGAGGATAGATTTAAGATTGGTAGAGATGATAGAAGTAGGTGGCATGGACTTCCTATAGATTCAAATGTCAAAAAAAAGTAAAATTATTATTAGAAATATAATAAAGAAGTGTTACTGTATTTGAATTGAGGATAAAATGGAAGAAATAGTAATAAAAGAATACTAAGCATTTTAAAATATGACAAATTGAAGAATGCTTTTTCTGACAAATAAACTAAATGAATCAAACTGATAAAACAGTGGTATGTTTGAGAAATACTGTGACACACTTCCATAGAATAACTACAGAATTTGGAAGGTTTTCTCAGTTCCACATTTATGAAGATTATAATCCAATCCTAACCATAAAAAGGTGAATACATAGATCAAGGCAAAACTTGAGTAACAATTGTTCCTTCCATTGAAAATGATGAAGGTTTAATGACAAAGAAAAGATCTGTGTTCTGACATAAAAGTAGTTGCAGATATTTCTAAAAATATTTCAGAAACTCCTTGGAAATTAGTGTAATTTGAAGCCAAAGCAAGAAAGTTGATAAAATAAAATAAAATTATAATTATGTCATTGAACACTTAATCAAGCATTAAAGACAATTGATCAATTCTGAAGTGTTCAATTATAAACAATACTTAAGCTTATACTATCTTTCAGCCCTAACAATTTAACATATAGTAACTCCAACTCTAAACTTGACATTTGCTGACTTACTGGTTACTCTTGATATCATGTGGTCCAAATCAGTTTTCATTTATCAGATGTTTGGTATAAGAGTAGTCAATTAAACATTAGATTGTAGCTTTAAACAGTTTAACGATTGTAAAATTTAAAAGAAAACATTATCACTTAGCTGATGTGTACTTTGGTGAAAGACATCTAGGAAAATAATACCAATATTTATATGATTACTATATATTGTTTACATTTTAGCTCTGTGGAGGCTAACCATGAATAAATCAAGCTGAATTTGCATTCGTATTATGAAACAAAATCAGAAACACTATTTAAGTGTTCTATATATGTATATGTATATGTATATATATATATATATATATATATATATATATGTATGTATGTATATATATGTGTATGTATACACACATATATATATATATATATATAAATATGTTTTCCACTTGTAATTATATAGTGCACTTTTATCTTTTTTGTAAAATTACCTTCAGCATCCAACATCCTGGGGATGTCCAAGTATTTTTCAGCAACATCGAAGGCTGTGTTCAAATTCTCCAGTGGGTTGTCCTAGATAATGTTGAAGAATATCAAAGGGATGTTAAAAAACTAAAAATACAGATAGCACAAAGACAATAATTTTAACAAAACTGAACTTTACACTGTAAAAGAAAATAGTAAAGTTAATGAATAACATATAACTTATATTAGTTTTTCTAATAACGTTCATGAGAGAGTCACGACAAGAGAGACTAACCCAGCTATGTAATATTGATGAAGGCAGAACCACTGCAGGAATACAATGAACATTATAAACAGTTATTGATTGTTTAGGCAATAGAAAGACCAACATATTTGAATACCTAAAGTAATAAAGGTATTAATTGTATGAAGTGATGTATAAGAAATCGAAATTTCTATCACTACAGAGAATATCTGTGAACAGAAATGACAAATGAAATCTAGCTTCATCACTCATTTCTGTCTTGCAACTTTTCATCAACTTGCATGATGTTATCTTTTGGAGTAGAATATAACTTTATTTTTATAGTGACAATAATTCTGTCCATATTTTTGGCCCAAATTGAAAAGAGCAAACCTGTAGTCTTCAAAGCTCAAAGTCAACAATAGCCTTACTTGGCAGTTTGCTTTAATGATATTAAAATGTCATGAATGAAATTACTTAGTGGGGTCTCCGTCTGCTTACCATTCCAAAATCTAATACCAGATTTCTAGAATTTAATCTATATACTAACATAACAATAATATATAGTATATTCTGGTATAAAAAGATAAGATATATTAATAATGGCACCAACACAGAGTGCCTGTACTCAGCCCCCTTCCAATTTACAGAAAAGTAGTTAGATTTAAGAGTTACTATTTAACTAAGTAGGTTGCCTTCACTATAGCATAAGATACTACATGTTCTACCCATGCAGTGGTTTAATTATTTTAGGTACTTTTTCCTAGTTTTCTGAAGAAGTTTGCATACAAAACAAGTAGCGTCTACATTAGAGTAGGGAATATTTATGGAGTTGTAAACGTGCATTTGTTGGGAATAATACTACTAAAGCTTAATGTCATTACAAGTAGGGTAAAACAAAGGCAGGTTTCAAACAAACTCCTAATACTAATCATATACTACTAAATTTCAACTATTAAGTCAAATACAGCATATATTTATTTTCAAATAGCAAATAAAAACAAAATAAAATAAAAAAATAAAATTACAAATCATGATACATAGTGTTGATACTTGATATGGTAACCATAAATGTGGTGCTTAGAATTTCCAAGCCAATCACATTGTAATATAAATCTAGTTTCTTTCATAAATGGTTTTTGTTATAAAGAAACAGTAATACTACAGCACAAAATGCCTACCAGTACCACTACCACCACTATTGCAGTAGTAGCAGTGATAGTAAAGGATAGTCCAGTTATTTCATTACCATAAAGTTTACTTTCATCTCCAAACATGGTTGCTTGTCAGAGAGCAACATCCATTAGAAAAACAAATGATGACTTAATTTTAAAAAAATCAGAACAACATTGATAGCAGTCTGTTTAGAAATATTTAACTCCACAAAAGAGTTACCATATCAAGTCTTTTATTTATTTATTATTTTTTTTTTCTCATGAAAAATGAAACATGAAAGTCAATAGCATCACAAATGCAAGGGCAAGACACTTGTTAAGTAGATCTAGTTGCAAGTAATACTGTAAAATGAGAGAGAGAGAGAGTATTGTCTATATTGTCAATAATAACAATAGACACCTCATTTAATAAAAATGGACAACATTAATTATGTAATCAATGAACAGATAAGAGGTTTACAACATTTTTTTTTTCTTCTATAAAAATACATTTGGATATTGTATGTAGTAATGGAGATTTAGTATTGTAATGGATATAAAGTGGTCCACAACATTGCTTGCATTCAAGTGACAATCTGAAGCTAGAGATAATTGTTCTTTATATTGTCAAACATTCTGTCAACTGAATGTGTGTAGCTATGGGAGATAAAATGTCTATCTGTTCAACAAGGATGAGCAAAGCTTCATTCCTACAGATTGCATTCTCATAACTTCCAACAGAACTAGTGAGAATATTCATTACCAGTTTTGTATTGCTTTTAACAAGGGTACCAGATTGTTATTGGCTAGCCCTAATCAGTTTTGATTAAGACCATCTATGACATTAACCTAACAATCATGACGTGGTCTAATTTGTCTCCTACGATTCATTGAATATGTAACTAGATTGGAGAATGATTGCGTCATTATTGATAGTGTATGGGTCGCTTGAACCAAATTTAAATGTGATTTTTTTCTGTGTATTTTTTTTTACCTGTCAATGAGGATCATCTTATATATTAGATGAGATATGCTAAGCCTTTCTTAGCTTTTAGAGTACTAATCAATTATCCCTCAAAAGGATTTGAACTGAGGACTATAAGCTAACGAAACATCCATAGGTTATATATATTGCACCCGCTTGTTTACAGCAGTGACCTATAACACTTCATGGTACTTATTTACAGTTAGGTGAACTAGCCATTACAAGTTAAGTGGGGGTTTTTGTTGTCAGATACTGAGAGCGGCTATGATGATGGAATATGAACTATCAACCTTTTGGCTGGCAAGCTGAAATCCTGAAGACTCAGCCATATGATATGGTCTAGTTATTGAACACTTATTCCAATTCATTACTTGCTGCCAAATCATTTATCACTGGTAGCCTAGACAAGCACTTTACTATCAAGATAATTTTTAATTTAAACCAAGCAGGTTGGAATTAGTCAAACTGTGTTGTTCAGTTAATTTTATGGGCTTACACTATTCTGTTTGGTCTCTTTGTCCCAATGTACCAAATCACAGAACTAACATCAGAGCCATTTGTATATAAGCAGACAATCAGGACAACTTTTTAGAAATTTCCTCATTTCTTTTTGGGGGACTGTATATGTAGTACTGGCAGTGCTGTTAATGTTGTTGAATATGATGATGATGATGAAGATGACAATAACCAAGTAAGTGGTATTTTTAATTTAAGAGTGATCAAATTGTTGTTTTCCCAGCTGGAGAGCTGACAAAATAAGGTTTATTCAAAATAGCCAGTAAACTTAAATGTCTATAATGAGCGTCTCAAATTCAGAATACTGAATTGAATTCCCTTTCCTTCTTCTGAAAAAAAATTGCGATGGAAGTTTTCTTCAAACATTTATACCTCCCCTACACACATTTTCCATTCTTTAGCATCTGAGAAAGCAATTTATTTTGAAGCTATTTTAAAATACAGGCAAAACTTGAATTTGTTCAGCTTTAAAGAAACAGGACTAAATTATATAACCAGATTGTATTTTTCTAGAGAATTAAAGAGATAAGGTGATGGAATTCAGTAGGACAAGAGTTTAAGTAAATCCCAGTGAAAAGTAGGATTTTTACCAAAATGTCTGGAGAGAGAATATTATGAAATAAACGACTCCGTCTAAAAGCTGTTTTATTCATCTTAATAGATACATAATGTTATAAAAACCATGAAGCAACATGCCTTCTATCAGCAATACATGTGAGTCTACACAGACATGGCTTAATGGTTCAGAAGTTCACTACGGAATCATGAGGTCTACTATAGCCTCGGGTAGACTCAAACTTTGTGAGTGAAATTAGATAGACGGAAACTGTGTGGAAGCCTGTCAGATGGACTATACCTGTAATTCAAAGGGCCAGCTTTGTCACACACTGTGTCAAGCTGATTTTGCCTAAGGATTACGTTAAGGGTACATATATATGTGGAATACTGAACCACATACACTATTAACAATATTATTATTAACAGAGTGTTGTAGTGGTAGAATCCTTAAATTGCCTTATAGTAGTAGTTGTTTAAACCCACTTCAGCCTTGACTGAGCAAACCTATGATTAAAGGCATCTTTTTATACACCTAGGACTACATTGATGGTAGGATGTGACTTAAGGGAGTTTAACTGCTATTTCTAGCAAGTTGAGCGACTGCATAGAGGCTCCCTAGTTTGCTTGTATGCCTTATTGCATTTAGTTATACTCTTTTACATTCTGCTGGGATTGACACTGCCTTTTATCCTTCTGGAGTTGATAGGGTTTATTAAATTGACTGTAACCGTCCTCCAAAGATTTGGGGGTCTTATGCCAATGTAAGAAATCATTACTATCATTATTGCGATTATCATTATCACCGCTGCAATGCCAAATACTGGCTTTTACAATTTCTTTGTGCCACATCCTGAGCAATAAATTGTTACTTCTCTGCAGGTCCTTGATTAAATATAGTTCAGCTTCCTAGGGTAAAGGCTATAGTATTTCTCTGCCAAAATATGATGAAGACATTGTCTGTGAGAGGAGTCAACTGCCTCAACCAAACAAAACACAGGATTTCAAGATTTTTTTTGTTCTTGTTGTAATGTTTGAGTTTAATAGAAAACATGAGTTTGTTTGATGAGTTGAAATTATTACTTGTATCATCATCATCATCGTTTTATTCAACTCCATAAACAAATAAATATATTTTATCTAATGACTTAGTTGAAATCAAAACAAATGTCTTGCCTTAGAAAGAAAACAACAACATATTTACATCGTGGAGTAATGGATTGTTGGTAAAAACAAAACAAAAAAAAATAATCAATTAAAATAAAGGAAAGGAAAGAAATAAAGAAAATAGACTTTTAGTAGTATGGAAAGTAATAGCATTAATGGAGTTAATAACAACAAACTAGTTAGTAGAGTTAATAACAACAAACTAGTTAGTAGAGTTTAGGAACAATGCCAAATGGTTAGAAAGACAACAACAAGTACATTTAGAGAGAAAATAGCAGACACAAGACTACATTAGTTGGAGAGAAGGCAACATGCAACACTTTACATTTAATTAAGACATAAAAACAGAACAATATATATATATATACACATAGGCTGATGACCCATCTAAGGAGAGTGAGGACTCGAAACAGGAACTGACTCGGTCCGAAATCACCCATCCAACCCATGCCAGCATGGAAAGCAGATGTAAAACAATGATGATGATGATGATTATATATAATTTTGGCAGTGAATCATAAAGTGTGATGCAGTGTACACCTTTTGCTAAGTACTCGATCTGTGTATCCAGACAGGGTAATCCGAGTTAGAAGTCACAGAATATTATCCAATAATAATATTATATATATATAGTTACAGGCATGGCTGTTGCTTCGTAACCACGTGGCTCAGGGATCTAGCCCACGGCATGGGACCTTGTGCAAGTCTCTTCTACTATAGCCTCGGGATGACCAATACCTTGTGAGTGAAATTGGTAGGTGGAAACTGAGCAGAAGCCTATCATATATGTGTGTGTGTGTGCGCATGTTTCTCCCCACAAAGTTTTCATTATTGACATCACTTATGCAGGCTACTGGCACGCGTTGCTTTGTTCTGCACAGACAATACATCCCGCAGTTTAGCGGTTCAATGGGTGAAGATCAATGGAAAAACTACCTTACATAGAAATAATAAGGGTTGGCAACAGGAAGAGCATCCGGCCATAGAATACTGCATGAAAAAATCTAGTCCAACCCATGCCAGCGTGGAAAAATGGACATAAAAACGACGAAGATGATATATATATATATATATATATATATAAATATATATATAGGTGCTGGCATGTCTGTGTGGTTAAGAAGTTCACTTCACAACCACATGGTTTTGGACTATCCCACTGCTGGATATCTTGGGCAAATGTCTTCTACTATAGCCACGGGCTGACCAGTGCCTTGTGTGTGAAATTGGTAGACAGAAAATGTGCGGAAGCCTGTCATATATGTGTGTGTGTGCGCGTGTGCGTATTTGCCTCCACATGTCTTCATTGTTGACATCACTTAAGCAACCGGTGTCATTTGTTTATGTCCCACATAAATAATGTGTCCTCCAGTTTAGTGACTCAGAAGGTGAAGATCAGTGGAATAAGTACCTTACTTAAAAAATAAGTAAAGGTTGGTGTCAGGAAGGGCATTCAGCCATAGATTACTGCCTCAAAATATCATGCCAGCATAGAAAAAGTGGACGTAAAAATGACGATGATGATACACACACATATATATATATATATATGGCAACACAAAGTGGTGAGTCAAATAGTGCTGATTAGAACATTTAGACGTGAATAGTAGCAATTTAAATTGATAGCTAACATCTTACACATCCTGCCATAATGTAAGTAGGAAGACGTTAAGCTAAGATATCCTAGATTCCACTTTTCATAAAAAAAACAAACAAACAAGAAACTGAATTCATACTAAAGATTAATGTAAATAAAAAAATAAGAATAAGACCAATAATTGGTGGATCTAAAGTAAAAGTAAATATACTTATATAATATTAACTAGGGTCAGCACAACAATATCATTGAAATAAAGGGTGTAAAATAAGAGGATAAGAGTTGTTTTTGTTTTAGTAAAATATTTCTAAATAGACTTTTTAATGTCTACCAGTTGTTGTTTAGCTTTAGGTCATCCCTGATATAGCAGACTTATGATCAAATGCATTCCAGCCATGACCATAGTATATCTTGGTCTACATTATCCAATGTTTTCTTCCCTTTTCAAGACAGCAGAGTGTGATTTGAGTGCTATTTCTAGCAGGTCAAGTGAGTGCATAGAGAGGCTCCCTTGCCAAAACAGATATTAGATATGTGCTACCACCTCACATTGTAATCCAAATCAAGATGAAGGTGATTGAATAGCTACAGGAAAGTACCATAAAAATATAAACAAACCCCATAAATAAGAATCATTGAAGAGAATCTGAACATCTAGCAAGTCATAGATTACATTATTAAAATGTAATCATTTAGACCATTTCAAGCAGAAGAATGGTAATACCATTCTCTGCAGTACAAGAGCAGGTGATACCAATACTTATGTAGCTGTAGAGGGGGAAATGAGTTCAGATACAATTTACAATGATTAGAAATTAACAAATAAATAAATAAAAAAATGAAATAAAATATAAATAGTTAAGCTAAAGGCTTCTGAAAACAACAGCTGTCAAGTACACCTATTGTAAAAATAATTAAGTTCAGCTAACAACCCATACCAAGCAAAAGATAACTATAAGAATAGTTTAGTCAGTGAAGGGATTATGTATATGGTAAATGAAAATCAGCTGGTTACTTGTTTTTTCCCCCCCACCTATCTTTAATCCCAAACTGTTTGGTTGCTATAATCCTTGTAGAGAGTATTAACATTCTAAAGTGTAAATGTCACATTAGTTGGTGAGGTTAAACTATAAATGATCTTATGTTGAAGGGAGACAGGCGTAAGTCGCTTCAACACAGATTGGTTATTACTGGGCACAAACAACTGGAAGACCCCCAAGGTAAGACACGTGGGAGGAGACTATTAACATAAGGCAGTAATTACATTAACTGCCGACTAGTTTTCATTAAAACAACTCTTCTGCCATATAGCCCTGCTTCTGTCATAATTGAAGGATGAAATTATTATTTATTCTGCAGGTATTAACAGAAATGTTATTAAAGAGAAAATACAGTTTATCGGAGAGAAGGAAGATGGGAAACTATAAACAGACCTAAAGATAAGGTAAAATCTTTTTGTAGAGGGATAATTTAAAATAATAGAGACAATATTTGGTGCCCAAAACAAAAGCAATTGTTTGTTTCTCCCTAAAAGTAACTAATCTTATGGCAATAACACTAAATTAAGTTAAATATTTAAATACTTCATTTCAACATATATGCTCATAAAACATACATAAACCTGATATTTATAACAAAAGTTGGAAAATTCAAGCAACAACAATAGCAAAGTGATCAATATATGAGCGAATTATATAAAGTAATGTAAGACCACCAACAAGAAATATCTGTCACGGAAACTAGTCATATGACATGCATAATAGTGAATGTGTTTTATTGTGAAGAGTTGTTACCTTCCATTAACAGGTCACAGCATACAGACTTAAGAATTATATATCTTGTTATAGTATATTACCTTTAAGGCAGCATTCTTGATAACTAAATATGGTGTCCTATGAACAAAACTTCAATTTGATTAGTTAAATTTCTGACAGCTTTATTACAGTTATATTATTCTGAATAAATCTAATTATTCTGTAGATTCTCTTAAGATGAGGATTCAACAGTAGTTATTCTTAATGTGAGAAATACCATACTCCAGAAAGAAAATTCCACAGGAGACTGGAACTAAGAGCTAAAGAGCTGGCAGCATGTGCTAGATCACTATGTAGTGTGTTTTACATTTCAGGTATGAACATTAACAAAAATACTGAATTGCATTTTTGTTTGGTCCCTTAACTCTCCATCAAATAAACAAAATTGATTCCAGATTCTCAAATTTAGGTACTTAAGACTCCTGCTAAGTGACATTCAATTTAAACATAAGGAAACACGTAGCACTTGAAGCCCAAACATCATGTTGAAAATTTAGTGGGAAGTGAAGTAGTAACTAAATATGGTATCTAAGATTTCTGCTAAATGATTCTAAGACTGAAATAGATGAAGCTTATCAATTTTCAGAAATTAATTGATACTAATTTCAAAATAGATTTTGTTATTATCCATAGTGTCATGTAAACTGCTATTCAAAATACTACTTTTAATAGGGTAGGAACAAGGAAATTATTCTATTGAATTGAAGTGGTGGTGCCCTGGAAAAATTTGTGAACTACAAATTTAATAGAATAAGAAACCAAAACAAATAATCTTTAAATAATCTTTAGTGCTACTGCATAAATAATAGCTAGTTAATCTTGGGAAAATGATATTTTGAAAAAAGAAAACAAGTCAGTAGTGTGGCATAGCAATCTATATCAAAGATATAGTTGTAGATGATGCTGACAAAAGTGGTTCATACATCAGGAAAGCTACTTTAACCCTTTAGCATTCACATTACTACGTCAAATGTCATGCTTATCTATTTACATAATCAAGAGGGTTATCAACC
>JAOPJM010001842.1:9638916-9651309 GCA_027124095.1 Muusoctopus leioderma
ATCACACACGTGAGTGCATTTTTTCCATAACACTTCTGTGTTAATAATTTTTCCTATATATATATATATATATATATATATTATATGTGTGTATGTGTGTGTGTGTATAAAGCTAATTGACAGAGTCGTTAGAGCGTCAGTTAGAATACTTTACGGTATTCATTCTGGCTCTCTGCACTCTGAGTTCAAATCCTACCGAAGTCAACTTTGCTTTCATCACTTTGGGTTCGATAAATAATGTACCAGTTCAGTCCTGGGGTTGGTTCTGCTCTCTCTCTATCTATCTCTATCTATCTCTCTCTCTCTCTCTCTCTGGAATAAATAAGCTCTCGTCGGACCTAGGGAGAAGATGCACACCGCCAGGTTTTAAAAAATGCCCAAGACACGCTGTATGTTACGACGGCGCCCCTACGACTCCATTAGTTAAGGGCTCAGATCGGATCATATATATATATATATATAAGATTACGTATGGAAGAGATTGGTGGAGGAAGTAGAGTTAACATATCAGAAAACCAACGAAGACTCAAAAGAATTGATAGAATGGAAGTTATGTTAACTATATGATCTATGGGAAGAGATAAGGGCTGTGTTCGAATATGTAGTGAAAGGAGGGTGCAGTTGTATATTGCGTGGGGAGATGGACTTGAAAGTATTATTAAAACAGAGTATTTGTATTTGAAAATAAAAGGTTGGGTTTGTAACAAATACTGTTAAATTATTGCTAAGATGAGATTCCAGCCGTTTAAATATATATATATAACACAACAAGTCTACTTAGAGATTTTCTCTCGGACATTTTCTACAGCTTCTGCCTCTCACTGGTGTAAATACGTTAAGTATGATACAGACGGCTATTTTCATTCAAGGCTGTTTCAATTGCCCCCACCGAGTTATATATATATATATATATATATATGAGCCCTTAAATCCTAATGGAGTCGCATAGGCACCGACGTACCATGCAGCGTTTCTTGGGCATTTATTTAAACCTAGCGGTGCCCATCCCCTCTACAGCCGATTACTTCCAGAGAGAAGGAGAGAGACAGACAGACAGACAAAGGGAGAAGGATCGACTCCAGTACTCGACTGGTACTATATTTATCGACCCCGAAGGGATAAAATGCAAAGTTGACCTCGGCGGGATTTGAACTCAGAGTGCAGAGAGCTGGACGAATACCGCAAAGCATTCTAACAGCAGGCATTCTGTCTGACGTGCTAACGACTCTGCCAATTCGCCGCCTGTGGTAGTGGGCACTCTTGGTACAATCACACACAAAAATAGACTCATGGATGAAGGAGATTGGGATCAAAGTTTGAATAGATGTACTACAGAATACTGCATTGCCGGGAGCCGCAAAGATCCTGAGAAAGATACTCTAAAATTGAGCTGATAGAAAAAAAATTCCAAAAGACATGACTGGTACTTTATTTATCCACCCCGAAAGGATGAAAGGCAAAGTTGACCTCAGCGGGATTTGAACTCAGAGTGCAATGCGCTGGAAAGAATAGTATAAGGCATTCTGCCGACGCGCTAACGACTCTGCCAGTTCACCGCCTTTTGTGCAATGAGCCGAAACGTATACTGTAAGGTATTCTGTCCGACGCGCTAACGGCTCAGCCAATTCACCAATAATAATAATAATAATAATAATAATAATAATAATTGTTTCTAACATAGGCACAAGGCCTACAATCCCAGTACTTGACTGGTACTTCATTTTATCGACCCCGGAAGGATGAAAGGTAAAGTTGACCTCGGCGGGATTTGAACTCAGAGCGCAGTGAGCCAGAACGAATACTGCAAGGCCTTCTGTCCGGCGCGCTAACGTATCTGCTAATTTTACGCCTTTAATAAGGTGGCGATAAAATAAAGGACCAGTCAAGTACTGGGGTTGTTGGCCTTGTGCCTATGTTAATAATAATAATAATGTGAAAGTACGAAACAAGGAAAACAAAAAAAACTCACTCTAGAGAGACCATCTAAAAATTTCTGATATTCAATACCATGTTCTCGACAAGCAGCGTTGAGCCTGATCATAAATAACTGAAAATGTGGAAAAAAAAGAGAATGTTTCTTTTTTTCATTTTTTTTTTTTTTTTTTAGTAAATGAAGAAGTTCAGACTAATGAAGAATTTCAAACTGTGGTGTAAGTTATATATCAACATTTAATATAGAACAATCCAATGTGGAAGTCTCATCGGGACGTACTAAAAATAGCAGCCAATTCTCTTTCAAATCAAATCACACTGTACTGTTTTAAAAAAAAGAAAGGACACATTGCATACTGTGTTCCTAGATACACTATGTCTGAATAAACAATGGGATGGTTATGGCTGGAACACCTTTGATCATAGGCATAGGTCTGCCTGATCAAGGGTGACTCGGGGCTAAACAATAACATCATTCAGTATAGGAAGTAACAATAATTACAGAGAGGGATCTCTAGTTGTGCCATGGGCATGACAAACTTTCTAGTGTCGGTGTCACGATAGAATGCACTCAATAAACTCTATAAAGTAAAAAAATGGGTAAAGAGGGCTCTCTAGTTGTGCCATGGGCATGAGAAACCTTTCTAGTATCGGTGTCATGATAAAACGCACCCAGTACACTCTGTGAAGTGGTTGGTGATATGAAGGGCATCCAGCCGTAGAAACCATGCCAAATCAAACATACGAGCGAGATGTGGGCCGCTGACCCGTCTAGGAGAGTGGTGACTCCAATGAGGAATCGACGCGGGCTGAAATCACCTGTCCAACCCATGCAAGCATGGAAAATGGACGTAAAACGATGATGATAATGATGTACCTTATGGTAACCTTTTGGGACATCTAGATCTTTCTGCAACTATTTGCTTCTTCAGCCAGTCTAGAAAGTGACAGGTTTGCGCAAAGCCTTGCCATAAATAGCAGTTGGTCACGAGGCGTTGACTAAAAAGCGACCAGAACAAACAAAAGGAAGATAAGTCACACATCAACAAGGGGTGCTACGAAGAGAGTCCCTAAGTCATTGCTCAGCCTTTTCTTTTTATTATTAGAGTAGCCAAATTTCATTCAACAGGCTCTCTCTAAAATGGGGAACAAATTTTAATTGCTGCAAATACTCTACATTCACTTCCCAATGAAAAAACAACCAACAGTAAAAAAAATAAAATAACATACTACAGTAACCTGATATAGTCTCTATAGTAAACTAAAAAATAGGAATCAAAACAATTTTGTTTGTCACTAACTGCTACTCTACACTACACTCACCTTGGACAGTTTGTGGTAATCAATTAAATCTGGCCGGTGCCGATGAATCAGTGCACAGAAGGCCAAGCCATCTTTAAAGCTGTAGAAAGACAAAGGAACATACAATACATGCATTTTGATGAGTGGCTCAACGGAGAGTTAGCATTCCTGAACAGACAGACACCAGATATTAAACAGATACAGAAGAAATAAAAAGGTAAAAAGGGTAAGGTGAGAATTTAGCACCGTCACCAAAGAAGCAAGTTCTGGCAGTTATTAAAAAATAAATTCAAGATATGGTTTTCTCTATACAAGTAAGTAGATAAAATATAAATATAATCTTATTTCCTTTATGGAATTTCTTGCCAGTAATATGTCAGACTGAGAGTAACAAATTTTGTTTTAAATTTATTTTTTATAAAATGCCAAAACTTGCTCAGTTAGATAGTGTTTGTGTGAGCAGCAGAAGTGAAGCACTGTCAGACAAAATAGATAGGTGGCAACAAGTAGGACGATGTGAGGGTGACAAAAACAGAGTTTATTGTTATCAGCTTAACAGCAATGATAACTTGCAGAAAACTCTTTTAGAAAGATTTACCCTGGTGAGTTTGTAATAATCCAGCAGTTCTGGACGATGTCTGTGGATCAGGGCACAGAATGCCAGACCATCCTTCCAGCTGTAATATGATAAATATACATTTATACAACATTAAATAAAAAATGAAAAAGAATGAGGATAACAATGGTAAAAAGAGTTTCCGACTCAAATTACATGAAATTCTGTCTTAGAATAAAGGAAATAGTATGAGGGGGTGGCAGGTGGAGGAAAGATATCTAATAAAATATTCATGTCTTCCTCCTGCCAAATTGGTCAGTATGTGCATAACAATGAAAGTTACTTATGAAAGCAAAGGGTGATTTTGTAAATATATCAACAATAATAATAAAGTTTCTAACATAGGCACAAGGCCAGGAATTTTTGGAATAAAGAAACTACTGCAGGAACAGTAAACTGGTTACTAAAATGTGAAATAAGGAATAACATTGTTAAAACAAGCTATATATATATATATATATATATATATACACACACATATATATATAAACTTTCAAGTATCCGTATCTATAAAGGATTCATTAATAAAAGATGAATACTTTTGTAGCAGGATTAAGAGAGGCTATAAGAAACTGATTGGTGGAAAATATTAGTTAAATCAGGTGTATTAATCAGGTGTTGGTATAGAATTTCATTAGAGGTTTAACTACAGAAAAAAAAATTAGGATCTGGATACATTTTAAGATAATGGATCTATTTAAATATATAGATTAAAAATGGGTAAAAACACTGTGTGAGGTATTTTATTTTTGTTTTGTTTCTTCAACATCTATTTTTCTGCACTAAAATGAGTGGGATGGTTTTTGTTGGAACAAATATTTTCCTGGCAGGATGTTTCTACGATTAACCACTCAGATGAGAAGTAGGAGTATTTGAAATAAAAAATGCATGCAACATCAACTGAAGAATGAGACTGCAATGTTATATATAAACTACAAGACCTTTCAAATATGGTATATTTGGGGAAGATTAGTAGAAATGGATCTAATGGTAAATAAATAAAATAAAAATTATAAAAAACCACTTCAAAAATTTAAGAGGATGTGACTCAACAGGATGTTTTCTCTACAGTTGATATTCAGTAAAAATCAAAGAAGCAAAAATCTTAAGTCTTAAAGGAATCATATAATGGTCAAGACAAGCTTTAGTCAGCTTTACGTGAGCAAATCTATTATGTATGTACTGTAATGTAACTGATAGAATGTTATGAAGTAATGCACATACCCAGCTTACCAAATATACATATGGTTAGCATTTAATCAATGTTTGTTTTTAACATGTCGCTTTAACATTTAGGACTTATTAAAGTCACCATACAGTTTGGCTGAAGGGACATGTTGTTGCTACATTAGCAGGTTAAGGAATTACAAGGAAGTTCTTATAGTGGTTTTGCACTATAAGTAGTCACTGCTGTAAATGCTCTTAAAATACAGAAGTGCTAGCAGCTAGAGATATTATGAAACAAACATGTTTACAACTTATTCAATAGCATAACATTTTTCAGAGTATAGAGAAACCTGAAATAAAAGGGAAATTTTAAAATACAATGATATACATTTTGGATATTTCTCTTTGTTTTATTCACCAAAATGTTAAATGATGAATGTTTTTATAATTGAAGAAAATATATAAGTAAAGGTATAAAGATCAATAAATTGATTACTTTTAGCATAAAATCTAACCTTGCACTTATGGTATTTGATCTACGGAATATTACGGTAAACCACATTCTATGGCTGCATACAAATATGTGCATATAAACATATTGCTATCACAAAAAGGTTAGACATGTATGATATAGTTTTATTGATGTTTGATTCTAAACTGGAAAATAATGTGAAGAATTCTAGAAGTCTATTATCTAAATGAATTAATCTTTATCATCAGAGATTTTATTTATAAGGTTTATGTAAAATTTAACTCTTTTGTTACCATATTTCAACTGAAATATATTACTTATGTGTTTCAATTGTAAAATAACTAACTTTACCATTATTCAGTTGGCATTTGATAACTTAACATAAAATTATGATTGAAGGTTTTGATTTAAATATGAACACTTTAAAATGAGCGGTTTCGTATTGGGAGCAGAGGTGATCTCAGATGGGTTGGTATCAAAAGGTTAATTACAATACAGGAGACACTATCTGCAAGATCACAGTGCAGTTTAATATATTTCATTCCGAGTCATAAAAAAAAAAAGAATTGTTTCAGTTATTCTAAGATATTCAGAGTATAACTGAAATAATTTCATTAGCTGAAGACAACAGTTATATTTATAAACCCCCAATCATATGCTTCTACATTAATAGTCCTGCATACATTTCATTCACATTCTTTACCATTCATAATTCCTATCTACTTAGGAATTTCTGTTATTTTTGCACTTATCCATTTAGTTTATTCTATTAGATTTTTTATTATTATTATTCACTCCCTCTTTCTATTTTTCTAACCCTGAGGGAGTAAATCTTTTCATCTTTGTTTCTCCCTGATCCACGAAGACCTTCAGTGGAATAACTATTCTGTTCCACATCTTCTGGCTATACCACTGATAAGAGAAGTGAAAGGAAATATATTGAATAGAAAGGTAGGGGGTAGGGAAATATATTCTGAAGTGCTTCATGGGGTTATTGGCTCATCTCAATCCATGGTTTACAACTCCCTACCCTTTCCTTCCAGTAGGTGGAAACAACCTAGAGAGCATGAAAATTAAGGGGTGGGAAAGTAAATGAGTAAGATTCCTTCTGAGTCATTTATTGGGCTATAAAAGGAGATGGAAGAAGAGGAGGATGACAAAGAGAAATAGTAAAGATGTAGTGAGGGCAGTAACAGGCCTTGATAGAGCAACAGCAGCAGTTACACTATTGATAATGATGTGATATAGGAAAACAGTGACAAAAATTAAAAATAGCAAAATAGCAAGACAGCAAATTACTTGCTTTTAACAGACTTTCTAAAATATGAGAGAGAAAGAGAGAGATAGAGAGAGATGAAGGATAGCTAGCAGCAGCTAGCAGAGGCCAACATTTGTAAGTAAATTTTAAAGTCCCAATGAAACTAGAAGTAATTAAATGCTATAACAGGAAATTTCCTATCACAATACTTCCTGTTGAAGAAAATCATTGCAGTAACAAGTGAATTTCGTTTCCTTTCTGCTCTCTATCCAATTTGATGTACAACAGCTTTTACTCCTAATTGTAATGGGAACTCAGTGAATTTTAGAAAGTATAATCAAAGTCATCTTTACAAGAACTTTAGTTTATCATAAGTGAAATAGTTATATAAAGAAGTTTTGGTAATCTTATATATAATGATGCTAATATATATATGTAACCACAACTCTAAACAACCTTTTGATAGTAAAATGATAGGAAAATCTTAAAAATTCCAATTTTAATATATCTCAATAAAAATGTTTTTCATTTTCATTTTCAACATGACCTCACTCTCTACTGCTTTAATCACTGCCTCTCCTACTTCCTGTCGCCATCTTTAAACCTAAATTCATTTCTTTGTTACTTTCGCCCACCAGTCTACTTTCAGAGAACAAATCAAAATACTTTCACATTTCACTATTGCATAACTTTTGCTGTTTCAAAGTTACTTTACTGTTCTGTTTCCCTTTCATATTTCAATAACTTTTAATGTAAATTATTTTACTATTAATTTATTCCGATCTTTCTTATAAATGTTACAAAGTTAGGCACTTATTTGTTTAAATGTGGATTTCTAGCTCACCTCTGTAGCTTTTTTATTATACCTTTTTTTAAAAGACTGTCTTCGGATTAGGGGATTTAGAGCTGCTTTTTATTTTTTAAAAATATGTGCGCGTTTACAAATGTAAAAAATCCTTTTCTTTTTTTCTATATATATTTCGTTTGCATTTAAAGTGTATAAATATATTTTGTTTGCATTTATAATTTTATTTTCATCATTAATGAATTGAAATAACAGCATTTTAAATTTTCAGAAAGTGAAACAGTACAATACTAATGCGTTCATTATTTTGAGAACTAATACAGTTATTAAAAAATATTTGTGTTCTTTATCCATGCAATTAATATATAAATACATTTATAAAGCATTCAATTGAGGTTCCTTATTACTGTTTTTTGTTTTTTCTTTAAAAGCCTTGTTTGTTTTAAAAAACATTTTTTTTTTTTACAGATTCTGAATTTCTCATGTTCAAAACAGAAATCGAAGACCATCTAAAAAAATATAGATATAAAAAAAATTAGGGAGAGGGGATTAAACAATCCACGGTTAAACGAATAAGTGCCCAAATCACATCCTACTGTCTTGAATTAAGAAAGGACACATTGGACAATGTAGTCCTATATATACAAAAAGACAAGATAATACATATATATTATATAAACTAGGAGAAAACTGCCCGAAGGCAGTGTTTCTCCTTGTACCACTAATTTTAGTATTGCCAGTACCTTAATAATTTGGCTAATTGTGATTCATGAATTGGATAGTTCTACAAATGCACACAATTCAATGGATTTTTGGAACTTTGCTCAGAAAACTGAAATGGTTGTTTCTACACAAATATATGATTACAATTACAAACTAGGTTAGTTTGCCATTATTTCAATTCAACAATAGAAGTACTATTATGTAACTAACATTTAATTGATCAGTATAACTGACAATGAAATTCATTGATTTGAAGCTACATTAATAATCTATATGAATGTGACCTAAATTATTCTGTTATTTTTTTTTTCTTTCTCCAGAATATATTTGCCAGTGGAAGTGAGAGAGTAATTTTCATAGATATTAATAGCAATTGTAAAATGTACCTAATGTCAACAATGATTAGTCATAGCATATTTAACAAAAATATATTCACTGGAGGGCCACCAGCAACACTGGCATTCAACAGGGACATTATTTTTATACAGAAGAAATGAGGATTGATAGACTGACTGACTAGTGGATTAATTTTCTTACCTAAGATGGAAATTCTGCACATTGACATTTTTGTATGGTGCTGTCTTCCGTTGACACCATAACAACAGACCTTCTTTAGCCGACATCTCTGTTGGAGAAGAAAAAAGAAGTGGATGATCAATATGGTTTTAAGGAGAAACATACTAATGCAAGAAACCATCAAATAGTACTCAGTTTACAAAAGATTAACAAAATGATAGTTGATCAAATATTAATCGCTTTTATTTTTACTAGGTTAAAAGCACTTTCGATAAGGGAAGATATCATGGATTGATTAACTCACTATATTACTGGTACTCATTTTTACTAACATCTGTACCATTGGAACTCACAAATATGAGACAGTGAACTAGAAATTTTAATGCATCAAGTTTGACCCTAAATAGTCTGATTACTTCAACACTATTACCAGTTGGCTCAATATTGAGTTCTTTTCACTAAACTCAAAGTCAATTCTTTTATAAAGGAAGGGGAATATCTGATGAAAATAAATACATGATAATATTGATAAATATTTTATCAGTTCTGAAAGAATAAAAAATGAAGTTGACTCAAGCAGGATTTGAACTCAGAACATTGTGATACTAATCAATATTAAAGATAGCTCTAAGAATTATTCTTATTTTCTTTCAGTTTCTCATTCCAAAGGTTGTTACAGGCATTCTCTTCATAATAACAGTTAACTATTTTGGTATTTGTTTCATGTGAGAGACGAAGAAGAGAATGAGAAAGAAATCCTGAAATAAAAGTCTACAGAGAGAAGTTTTTCTCCAAGACAAACTGACAGCGATTGACGTTGCATGTTTGAATCTTACACAAACATGTTAGAAATGCTTTTACGCATTCTCATGTGCTTATATTTAATTAATTCTGGCTCAGCAAGCCCAGCACACAATCAGTGAATATTTTTTACTGATTTATAATATAGGAATGAAACGACCTATAAAGCTCTGTGTGACATCTAGCGGTAGCTGGTGCTGATGAAGACCAATAACTCTGAAATAGCTATATACCGTGTCCGGTAGATGGTACGCAGAGCTTATGGTGTTTTTTAACACTTAAAGTCTACAGAGAGAAGTTTTTCTCCAAGACAAACTCACAGCGATTGCAGTTGCATGTTTGAATCTTACGCAAACATGTTAGAAATGCGTTTACGAATATTTAATTTCAACTCCGCTGTTTCGTGTGCTTATATTTAATTTTTATCGTTACTTTTTAGTACTTCCTACTGCTCGTATTAGGTAAAATATCTTTGCATATCTCAAAAAGTTATATTTAAATTATTTTTTCAGGATTAAAAAAAGGTTATAGAAACTGTAAAATTTAATTCTATGCTTCAAATATCTAAATTTGATCAAATACTGACAAAAAGACACTTGCTTCTTAGTGCCTCTTGCATTTTACCATCACCACATGGATAGTGGTAAAACGCAAGAAGGACTAAGAAGTAACAAGAAGTAGTAATAAGCAACTTGTAGGTTTACCTTTCGGCATTTTAAATAATTTCCATACTAGGTAGCACAGAATTAAATTTGATGGGTTCTATAAACTTTTTAATCCAAAAAACTGCCAAAACGCTCACTTAAAAAGTTGCTTCTTAGTACTTCTTGCATTTTACCATCACCGATATAAAAGTAACCTTATCATTCAACAGAATAACGCAACGCTTTCACTTTGACCTAAAGCTTTCACTTTTGCTGACGTTATTCTATACGTATACTGTCCTAAATATACAAAAAGACGGGCTAGTCATGGTTGGAACGCCTTTGATTATAGGTCTGCTAAGTCAGGGACGATGCGGGACTAAACAACAGCAATGATCATGACTACCGCCACTACAACTATTTCATTCAGAAGATAAAATCAGGAAGGTCTTAAAAGGTCGAAGCAACTAGGAAATGTATTGTTCCAAGCAAAACGTACAGAATAAATAATATCAAAAGTCCTAAATAAAAGTAGTTAAAACCGGGGCATAGTCGTGTTTCCAATAACCCGCTTAAAAGCAAAGCCATATTTATTCATGATTCACTCTACGATGTATCGCACGAGGTAGATGTTACTGTGGATAGATCTGCCTGGAATCGCACACATTTTTGTGCCTCTCCGACTATATTATCGACGACAAGCGCCAAACTCTTATTGACAACTTTTGCTAAGTTTTTTAACTCTGTTTAGCAGAGTTATGGGCATAAAGTTTTCTAGTATGTTGCCCTTATGGTCATAAAGTTTTCTAGTATGTCACCCTTGTTCAGGTCCTTTCTCAGTAGCGTCATCACTCCTCGACTCATACAACTGGGAATACATCAGTAGCTTCCCCAAAATATCTGTAAGGTACTACTTTCCCATGAGACATGATATAGTTGCCAAAACCATTTGCAACGCTATTCGCAGGAAGGATTGTCCTGACGGTCATACCAAAGGCACATCAGAACCAGAATGTATCCACACCTTTAAAAATAAGGAATACTGATGGAACATTCCAATAAAAACGCCAACTCGGTGCAAACACAACATACCGGATATTGCTTTATCGGAAAGGGAACAAAACTAATGCACTGTTGTCGAGGTCAGCTGCCCAGCAGATGTGAATGTATCGTCTAAGGTTGAGGAAAAAGAAAACATCTATAGTGAACTAATACGGAACCTGCAGCTCTTGTATCCAGGCTATAGATTTTCATTTGTACCTATTATCATAGGGGCACTGGGCTACGTAACAACGGATTTGCATAAAAGCCTGTTAATGCTTGGGTTTTCCAAGAAAGAACAAGGCAAACTAACTCGCATCTGCGAAATCCAATCAATTAGTGGCACAGTGTAGATTTGTAAAATATTCCAAAGATTCTCTATTTGAGTTTCCTGGAATGAACATATGCACATAATCACATGTGTGCATATAGTATACCTACATAGACAGTAATCAAACACACACATTCGTGTACTAAAAGGAGATATATACCTATTATATGAGTCTAAGTATATTTACACATACACCTACATATATATATACATACACTAACTCACTCCCATATTCACAAGTCCCTGGAACTGTCTTGACTCAAACAAAAAAGCCTTGTCACTTTGTTAGTGACCGGCTTGAATTCTGCGAAGAACTTAAATAAATCTTGAAGAAAAACATACATACATACATACATACATACATACATACATACAAACACACACACACACACACACACACACACACACACACACACACACACATTATTGGCACTGGACAACCGTCGCGGTGTGGATGAAGTTTAGGTGTGTTTATCACTTTCTTCACATGGTGCATATATTTTCTCATTATCCACAGCCATAATACGGTAATAAATAACGTCAGAGAAAGTGTGTGTGTGTGTGGGGGGTTGCTAGGATCGTCTTTGACGAACCAACGGAAGTCTCGTAGGTTTTCGTTCGATCTGCTAGAATTGGCAGCCAAATTAGCATCGAACAACACCTTACCATCTTCCAAAACGGAAGGAAACGGTATTATATTATGTAGTCATATAGATACACAGTATCTGAAAACAGAATGGGATGGTCATGGCTGGAATGGCTTGATTATAGGTCCGCTGGACAAT
>JAOPJM010001842.1:9651409-9667619 GCA_027124095.1 Muusoctopus leioderma
TTTTTGGTGTATATCCACAGTTCACTTTCAAACATAATGGTAACCTCACTCTGCTATTTGTAGTTTATGCTGTCTAAAACAGTGGTCATCTCCCCTGACTTAATAATGAGAAAGTTAGCTATTTACTAAATCCTCAAACTCCTGGATTATTTTCAAAATTATTTGAAAATCATAGGCAGTGTATTTCATTAGAAATATGGTAATGAAAGGGTAAACAATCCAAAGAAGACTTGGAAAGAGAATGTTAATTTTGATTAGATCATAGGAAAGCAAACCGTTTCACTCAGATCATACACTGCAAGATGTAGGTGTTTGTAAACAGCCTGCTGTGAAATCTCATTCAACACACTTGGTGATATATTGTCATTTGACCTTTAGGTACCTCGAGAAGGGTCTAATCCAGTCATGGGCAAACTGCGGCCCCGCGGTGCTTTCTGAATGGCCCGCCTAATTTTAAATTACCTTGAATTTGTTTAGTAGTACGGCCCGCCTGATGGTGAGCCACGTCTCATGTGGTCCGCTTCTCGAAAAAGGTTGCCCACCCCTGGTCTAATCTGTTGCATGTTTTTGAATTAGGCATTCAGTTATTGAAGGCCTCAGTGTAAGGGGGCATAAGAAGGTCATGGGTTTCTGTTTTACAACCTCAGCATAGCACATATGAATTTCTAACTTAGATAAACAATTTCAGGGGAGAGGAAAATGAGATAGGGACATTCAGGTTTTTCTTGAAAGCATTAGTCAGGTAAATGAAGTGATATTTGGGAATCAAAACAGGCTTGTGGGCTTAGTTGTTAAGAGCTTATAAAACTGGAAAAGATAGACTGTCAGTTGTTGTTTAGCCCCAGGTCAGTCATGACTGAGCAGATCTATGATCAAAGGCATTCCTGCCTTGACTGTCCCATCTTTTTGTTTTTAATTTCTAGACATGAAGTATGTAGGTTTACATAACCCAATGTGTCCTTTGGTTTTTTAAGACAGTATTGTGTGATTTGAGGGAAATTTGGTTAGTATTTCTAGAAGGTTGTGTAACCATGTAGAGGTAAATAGACTGACAAAATAATGCTGTTGTGATGGCATTATGGCAATTAGGTTAATGCAATTTTCTAGTCGTTTTTACTTTGGATGCTTCATGTTATCTCATGATTGGTATGTATATGGAGATTGCTTGGTTGGCTGTAGAACCATTGTTGGGATTCAGCAGTAGAAATGGAACTGCGAAGTTCATATGGCATGGGATTACCAGCTCCATAAACCTCATGTTCAAAGACACGCCAGGTCATTCCTTGTGAATTTGGGCAAGTACACTTGATTCTACACAGTTTATATCACCTAATTAGTAGAAACAAGAACCTGTAAATGTTACCTGCCATATGCTAGTGTCCTATCCAGGGAAGAATGTATACCTCATCCACTTACTGCCATGTGGCTGAAACTAAGCAACTATCCCTGCCCTCCCTCAGAACCATTAAGGGTTATTGGAAGAATTTGAATTTTTTTTTCACAGTTAACTGGCTGAGACAAGTAAAAGACTAAAAAGGAACCCATTACATGTTCACAACAGTGATGGTGATAATATAGTTGATGTATCGTGATGTAAAAATCTCGCACACAAACAAAAAAAATGCAAATTTAAAAAACAAAAACAAAACCTTGTTTTGTCACTTTATATTTATTTCTATTTTATTATTTTTGTTATTTAGTTGAAGGAGGAGGGGGATTACGCATGACCTTTGCAGGGACCAAACCCCCCAATGCTAATGCAATTAATGCAGTTGATGTTCAGCTTGAACTTCTGTAGTTTGATGCATGTAGGGAAAAATCATGTGGCTGGAGAGGAGTTCCAGTGGGCTGCATTTTCTAAAGAAGGATCGGTCAAAGTGTTTAGGGTGAAATTTGGAGGGATGACGAGAGGCAGGTGCATTGAGCGCTGTGTAGCTTGCTTGTTGGGTAGAGAGGAAGCTGTTGTTGTGTTGGCAGAAGATGAGGCAAAGAGAGAGGAAACAACCCATATGAGCCAGTGGTTGGAGTGTGTTGGTGAGTGAGTCTTTGACAATCAGCTGGATGGCCAGTATTTTTTAATGTCGTCTAAGGCAGTGATATTTTTCAGAAGGTTGTCCACAAAATTCATGAGGAAAACTTCATGGACCACCAAATATAAATGTACTTTTAATTGCATTATGCAACACAGTAGAACATAAATATTTTAAATTAAGAAATTTATCATGCATTGTATAATAAGATACATGTAAATTTACTTTTAATTGATTTAGATTTTAGATTGTCTTATGTAAAAAATTTAGTGACTTCCTTGATCTTAGGAAACTCACCGTGGACCACCAAAACTTTGTGTGCGCATATGTGAATATAGCGACACAATCTTGGGAAGAGTACACACTGTTATGCATTTCCATAGATCCCTTTACAAAGAGGAAGGCTGAAGAGTTGATGAATATGAAACAGTTAGCTCAGGAGTGCACTGTTTGAGAAACCTTTCAAGACTGGTCACCTTGTTTTGTTGATAGTGACCAGGTGAATGATCGCAACTGTCTGTAAGTGGTAGTGAGGTAGATGGGAAAGATGCAGGGGCGGGTCAGGAGTTTTGTTGTGTGTATGTGTAGTAGTGTGGAATTAGGAGCAAATTGGGCAGAATATAGGATAGTATAATTTGCAGGCAGGAGTGCTACTTATAGAACCATCTTGGTTGAAGAGTGGAAAATAAGAGGGGGTTCTGCAGCATTGTTAGAGAATCTCTCAGCAAGGGACCAGCTGCAATTAGGGAGGTGTGAGATCTTTCAGACCATGTGATCCATGAAAGCATCCTTTGATCCCCTAATGGTCACCTTCCAGGTGTTGCTATGGTGGATAAATGTCTTCCCATTAGTGAAGGTGGGACACATTTTTTTTTCTTGCAGGGGTTGTTATCAGCACTGCACTGCTGTATGTGAAGTACTTGGGGATTGTGGGGTTTTAGTTGTGTGTGTGTGGAGTATGTAGCGAGACATACCTAAGAGGATGGTAGAGTATGAGAATGAGCCATTTGCTATTGAGATCATTCCAGGGATTGGACCCTGATAGAATCCTATCAAAGAATCTCACCATCACCATCTCCACCAACACCACCTCTGCCACTACCACTTTCAGATGATGTTTTCACTCAAAGGATTTTCTCCTTTGAATATCTATTGTCTTTTGCTTTTAATTTATGTATTGGAATTCTTTTATGAAACAATGTATAATTCTGGCTCGGCAAGCCCAGCACATAATCAGTAAATATCTTTTTACTGATTTATAATATAGGAATCAAAACGTCCTATAAAGCTCTGTGTGACATCTAGCGGCAGCTGGTGCTGATGAAGAGCAATAACTCTGAAATAGCTATCCACCAAGTCCAGTAGATGGCATGCAGAGCTTATGTGTTTTTTAACACTTAAAGTCTACAGAGAGAAGTTTTTCTCCAAGACAAACTCACAGCGATTGCTGTTGCATGTTTGAATATTACGCAAACATGTTAGAAATGCTTTTACGCATATTTATTTTCAACTCCACTGTCTCGTGTGCTTATATTTAAATATATTAATGTACAGATTAATAACTGAAATATGTCAAAAAAAAAGTTATAAACTTTCACAGTGGACAGTAGCTGAGTGACGAGTCAGAATGTGCCAAAGAAAATTGCATGGCTTTTCTATTGATTTTCTTTGTCTATTTCTGAATCATGTCGTTGTAAAGAGATATATTTTAATAACAGAAACTATAATATTGGAATGGATGTCTTTCAAGGATAAACAGACAGCACTTTGCATGATTAAAAGAATTCAACAAAAGACAAAAATGTAAAATTTAAAAAAAAAAAACCCCAAAAAAACCCCGGATATTTAATAAAATAAATAAATAAATACTTTAGAAAGAAATTTATAAAAAACAAATCTAAAGGTATTCTAAAAGCAGTGAGCGAATGAGAATTTTGAGAAAAAACTAAAATGACTAGGTAAAGGCGAACTTTGTTATAAAATATTGGTGATATTTCATTTAGTTTTGTATTTTAATTGATACCAGTTTAGAGAACTAAGATTGACAGTTTAATAGCTTTTACATTTTAGTCTCACTGTCCAGAGAGAATGTTTGTTGTTTATTTACATATTTTGGGCAAGGATCAATATTTGAGTTACAAAACAGTCTCTATTAATAGAATTCCAAAGAAAACTTTTAGCATTCATTCAATAACTTCATGCCACTGGACTTTATTAAAACATTTGTGAATCTTTCAGAGAAGTCTAACAAGACTATTAACAGAATGCTTTATTATTGTTGCTGTTATTCATTAGAGTGAGTCAGCTCAGCTCTGGCAGGCTTATGACAGAGTGACAGCTCATAAAATATTTGAAGATGAGCCACAGATTTAGTAAATAGGATGTATTTGTCACTGTGCTGCACACTGTCACACATTGTTTGATTACACTATAGTATGGTAGTTGGAATATGCTGCAACCTGTTTATTGTTGAACCTGTTTTCATGTATGAAAGTCTCGATGGCAATTGCAGAGGAGGTGTACAATGTGAACTTGATCAGTACTTGATGACTTTCATTTCTCAGAATTTATTCAGAGATGTTGGCAACTTAGCACATAATTTAGACTTATACATAAAATTGTTGTGATTATTTTGGTGGGTATGTGTGTTTTAAGGTTGTCTTGACCAAAAGGAATGGTGTTGTATTAGTATTCTGTTACGTTAATAATACATATAGGTATATGCAGTTGGATATCTAGATGGTCATATTTTTTTTTGTTGTGAGTGTTATCAATGAGTATGGTGTACATGGAATCTATGATGTAAAATGTAAATGTCTCCTATGCTTAGTTCAGCTTTATAACAATAAGTGTTTTAAGGATAAGTCATCTATGTAACAATTCAAGACAGCTAAATAAACTGAGGTGTGTAGAATTAAGTACACTGTCCAAGTATTCACCTGTAGTGAATTTGAACTTAAGACCTATTACCTGGTTGTCCAATATCATATCTACTTATCCAGTTTGACTCTAAAATCCTGTAATGACACAGAGAGCATTGTTTGTAATTGGTCACAGAGATGCTGGGAGACCAAGCAGGACTGGCAATATCCATACAGACTTTGGCTATACTATTTGTAAATCAGTGCCACATTTTTCTAATTTGGATTCATGTTGTACCAGTGAGTGCTTTATAGTGTTTTATCATATTCTCAGAAGAGGTTATTAATAGAAGAGGAGAACGGTTAGGAGATAATAATACTCTCTCATAACAGTAATCTATTGAGATATGTAGTGTAACATAGCTCAACACTAAACATGTGTGAAGGTGAAATCCTCACAGAATTTCACCTATCAGTTTTGATTATAGTGAGAGCAAGATGTTGGATTACTGACAGCACATACATTTGCTTGCCCCAATCTTCCTGGCTGATAAATAACTTTGCTCTTACTGTTAAGAAAAGACATCAGGCAGCAAAAACACCCACACAAAACTATACAATTGTTCAAAGTTCAAAAACTATCAACTCCCCAGCTCTACTAGCTTAGATAATGGATGTGTGGGTGTGTGCGTATGTATTCGTTTGTGAGAGAAAGAAAAAGAGCGACATATATTGCAATTCAAATTCAATATTATTACTTTTTCTAGACATGTATAATAACTGATATTTTTTTATATACTTATAAATTTTAAATAAGATTTCAACTGAAGATGGATTATACATAACAGTGGGCATTTCTTCCCATATACAGAACAAATATAATCATTTATCCATTTCTCAGAGACAGACAATTAAAACTCAGCAATAAATCAGGATGACATAACTTTTATGCAACAGTAAAGGATAATTAACGTTAACTACAATGTTTTCCTTTTTTTTTTTCAACTGTCCATGGGAACATTTAAAATAAATATTGAATATTACTTTTTATTATAAGCCATCTTTCCATGTGTCTTGATCCTGTGTCTAAATTAGTATACTGGTGTGTTGTTGACTAGTCTTTTACAATAAATGTTCACAATAGTTAGTATTTGTAGCTGAATATATACAGTTTAAATTATTTTAAATATTTACCTTCCACAGTGATGTCCTGGATAGCAAATCTCAAAATAATGGTCCAAATCATACCCAATGTCATTTTAACATTTCCATCAACAATCTCTGAAAAAGTGCATAAAAACAGAAACGAGTTAAATATGTTTGATAGTATTTTTAGTAGATTAAAAATTCATATTAATAAACAGATGCATACAGCATTAACAGCCCCCCTATGTCATTGATAACTAATTTGAAAATATATTACTGACAATTTTGCACAAAATAATTTTCTTTCATTGAAAAGCTGTTTTTCTAGGTATAGATATATATTCTACACATTTTGTGTAATAGCTGTTGTATTTAAACTACAGAACTATCACAAACACACACACATGTTCTTAATTTTAAAACCTTTGAAGTCTTAAGACATAAATTACAGGTTTTTCTTTTACTTGGTGTAGGAAAATCTTAGAAAAATACAGATATAGCCATGTGTACAAATCAATGATTACATTCTGGATCAAAAGCATTCCAACTGTGACCATCTCCATCTGTTTTTTTGTTTTTTTTATTCAGGTATTGTGTACCCAGGACTACATTACCCAATATGTTCTTTATTTTAAGATAGGTGCAGGCATGGCTGTGTGGTTAAGAAGTTTGCTTTGTAACCACATGATCCTAGGTTCACTCCCACTGTGTGGCACCATGGGCAAGTGTCTTCTACTTTAGCCTCAGACTGACCAATGCCTTGTGAGTGAAATTGGTAGGCAAAAACTGTATAGAAGCCTGTCGTATATGTATATATGTGTGTGTGTGTGTGTATGTGTGTGAGTGTATGCGTGCATGGGCTTGTCATCGCTTGACATAGTTTATTGCTGAAATCGTGTGGTGATGTTTGTTTACATCTCCATAAAACAAAATGCCTGGCCGTTCGGTAGTATGATTCTCATACTTAAAATCAGTATGGTTGGGTACAGGAAAGGCATTCAACTGAAATACTGCTTGAAAAATCTCCGTCCAACCCTTGCTTGCATGGAAACAAGACGTAAAAATGATGATGATGGTAGGGAGGGATTTCAGATTTAGCTGCTATTTCTAGCATGTTGAGCAACCATGTAAAGTTTCCCTCATTGGTTTGAATCTAGTATAGTAGATTAATGTGCTGTTATATATGGTTTGCTGGGTACATCATCAAAACTATTTGATTTGAGAACATACTGCATTACAAATCTTTTGTCAGCCATTCAAACATACACATTTTCAGAGGGAAACAAAGATACTGATAGACACTATCATCATCATCATTTTACCATGCTGGCATGGGTTGGACAAGATTTTTTTAGCATAATTCTATGGCCAGATGCCTTTCTTGACACCAACCCTTAGTTATAAGTACTTTATAAGTAAGGTAGTTTTTCCGGCAATCTTCACCGAACTGCTAAAGATGCAGGCAAATTCTCGACATGGAATGTAAACAACAAGCACTGGTAGCCCAAGCAGTGTTAACAATGAAGACTTCATGGAGATAAACATACACACACACATATATGAGATGGCCTTCCTTACAGTTTCTGTCTACCAATTTCACTCACAAAGCATTGGTGAGACTGAGGCTATAGTAGAAGACACTTGCCTAAGGTCCCACACAATGGGATAGACCTCGGAACCACATGGTTACAAAATGAACTTGTTAATCACATCAACAATAAAACACAAATCAATTAATAGAGAAATCAGCTTCAGCACAGACAAATATATCTGTATTTAATATGCCAGTCAATAAAGTAAAATAAGCTATATTTTGTACATCTGGCAAATATTGTATTTTTATATATTTTCAAATCAATAGCAATCACAAAAATTGTACATATTTCTCCTAGACTTTCAAATAATGTTCTCTTAAAAAGTACATTATTTTAAAGAATTTCTTTCTATTAGAATCACCATAATGCAACAAAAGTTAATAATATACAAACAGCAATTTTATTTCAATTATGTCAAACAGATTATTAAGTGCACCTTACTTCAATATTTAATACAAGAGCAAATCATATGATCCAGCCTTTATTTAAAAGAGATCTTAGTTACATAATAGTAAAAACTATATAAGGAAGTATTCTCATAGATTTACTCTATGCAACTATATTTTCCATTATCATATAAGTTACTAATTTCATTGTTATAGGCTTTTTATTTATCTTCATTGTGATATTGAATTTATGTCTTTCATGTTCAGAATATTAGGCAGAACTTAATCTTTCATCTAGCAAAATTATAGAAAAACAACTTTTCAAACTCGCTGCCCACCTCATCTATCTTCAAAGAGATAATACACATAGAGAGCCATGTACTTAGATTTCCCCCTCAATTGATCTCATTGGTAAGAGAATATACGGTCAAAATAGCAATGTGCAGTATGCTGCTAGCAAGTGTGGTCTACAATAAAGTTAAAAGTATACTGGTTAAAAAGTGAGCTAAATATAACTAGAACTATAACTAGACACTGGACATTTTGCTTATAGCTAGAGCAACCAATTAGCAGCATTGTTTTTGTGCTTCTAATCAAAGAATTCCTGATGCAACTCCAGTTCTACCAAGTGAGTACTGGTTCTCAGAATTGCCTATAGCCTAACGTCTATAAAATACAAACATTTTGAGTTAAATTTGGTCAATTCTTATGCAAACAATACTAGCTATTTGACCAAGAAGAAGAATTTATGTTGAAATTTAAAAAAAATAAAATCTTAAACAAATCATTGCATCAAGTAAAGTCAGAGGTAGATTGTTACTTTCATATAGGAACTTTTATTAAACTGTAGTCTCGATGTATGTAGCAGTTGAACTATGATCCTTACTATTGAGTTCACATGCCTTCCAAGTTTCTTTAGAAACAACTCGATTCCTTCGATTCCTAGAAAATAAATTAATTAACCAATTAACTACTGCTTATAACTATGGCTTTTCCAGGATGCTGCTAGGTGGTTACTCGACCTAGAAGAAATGGCAGCCTAATCTCTTTCAAATGACACCACACTGTCTTGAATAGGGACACATTAGAGAGTGTAGTTCTATATACCCTTAAAAAGACAGGATAATCATGAGTAAAAATGCATTTGATCATAAGTCTGCTTGATAACAACTATAGCCATTTGAATGAAGTTAAAATAAAACTATATACTTTGATGCACACGCACGCTCGTGTGCGTGTGTGTGTGTGTGTGCTATAGAGAGAAATATCATATAGTCCTTGGAAGATTTTGTCCTGAAACTATGCTTTACACAATTAAAAAGATCTGAGTTAGGTGAATCATTAAGAAATTTCAACTTGTCAGTAAAGTACTTAATCAACAAACTTACAGTTATCAATTTATGATAATGATTAAAAAAGCATGATAGTCATGACAATGCCAAACAAGAAAAAACCTAACTGAAGAGACAAAGAAACAACAACAGAATGCAATGTTTTCATGACAAGCAACTAAGAAAAGAATAGCTATTTAAATGATTATGATGATAAAACAGCAAGCTTAAAGTGATCATTTGACATTTCTGATTATTTCAATTATACTCAGACAGACTGAAAAGCCATCAAAGTTTACACAAGAAACATAAAAAAAGTACACACAGACACATACATACATGCATGCATGCACATATATACCACTGTTAAATTCAAAACATGTTAACTGACAAATCCTGTTCATAGAAGTAAATCACTATGTTAATCAAACCTATTTTTTGAATTTGACTTTAATTAGACAGTTAGTTAAACACCTCACTAACATCAGTAATACAGCAACAGAATTTCTATTATTTTGTTATCGCTAATGCAATCACAGACTGCACACAGTCTGTGTAACCACAATGTTGTCATAAAATATGTGATATGAGCTAACCTTCTAGTAAATCGATAATACATTACATAATGTAAAATATATAGTACCATTAGAACACATCATGTTGTAAAGGGTTAGAGTAAAAAAAACCCAAAGTTTTTGATAATAAGCATACAATTCTTAGCAGTTTACCTCAAATAGACTGAATACAAAATTTTGCAATATTTTACTCACTTTTCAAACAACATACATCTACAACTTATGTTAGTTTATATTTTTATACAATATAAATATTATTTTAAGGCTAAAAAATTATAAGGTGGAACAGAGTGCTTAATTTTCAAAGTTATTTATACGAGAAATGTTTTAAGACTAACATATAAACAATCTTGCAGAGCTAATCAATTCCATACTACAACTAATGATTCTTAATAGTTAATTCTCAATGTAAATTCTTTTCTATATGTACGTGTGTATTTTTTTATGACTTAGTCAGAGGAGAAATGGTAGCACTCATGACCTTTGCAGGGCCTTGAAGACTGGTGAGAGAAAGGGAAGAATATCTTGATATCCTCAGACCAGAGACCTAAGTCTGAATGATTGCAACAGAATGGACTCCACTAAAGGCACCCAAGAGTCAGGTGATGGTGTTAAACTGAGCGACAGATTAAGTCTATCATGTATGCATGCATGCATGTATCTCAGTAAAATTTCCATCAAGATTAATAGATCTTTGTATTGAAAACCATGAGAGTTAGAAAGATTAATAAATTTGGAATCGTAAGAAAGTGTGAAGGCAATAACCAAAAGGTTATACTTTATAATGACCAGTTTATTAATCTTCATCTAACATAGTTAATAGGATATATTTCTTTTTAGATTCAATAATAAAACTCTCAGCATTTAAAGTGACTGCTAACTTTTTGATTTATTTTGTCAGATATTTCAGTTTTATATCATTGATGAACTCTGAGGCTGTTAATTGAAACTGTCAATGATAATCGAATTTCCTCTACAGCAGTACACTATCTTGACACCAGACAGCTGAAGACAGTTGTAAGGCGCAACTAGTTTATTCAGAACATTGTAAACTCAGAGAATGAATGATTTTGTTTCAAACTTCATTATAAAAGATTATATTGGTTAAATGAAGAAAAAGTTTTAAAAAGTCAATTAAAAGGACAAAATCCACAATAATTCCAACAGAATGTCCACATAAAATATATATAATTTTTAGATGAAGATCTAAATTTTCAAAAAAGTTTCATAAGCTAAACATTATCATGGTTTTTCTCACCTTTTCCTCAGTTTACAATAAACAATATATTTAGCATACACTGGAAGATTATTTTGTAATATTATTTTTTTACCACACACACAATCATTATATATATAGATATATATATATATATATATATATATATATATTGATAGGTTTGTTTTATGTATAAAAATACATAAAGACAAGCAAACTGCAACTGAAGAAGCACGCAATACATAAAAGTAGGTTTATTTTCACAAGTGAAAATGATGACAGTGACTTCAAAGTTTCGCCAGTAATTGACCTCGTCACACACACACACACACACACACACACACACACACATGGATATTGAACTATTGCTAAGAAAATAACATAAAAACCGAGACAGAGAACACTTTGGATGATTTAATTCTATCTGAAATCTGGATAATTATTAATGTTGATAAGTATTGAAAGAGACAAACAAGTAAATAAAAAATTCTCATGAAAAAATGGGGTCACAGATACATCAATGAAAGCAGAGTAGAGGAGATAAGAGAGGACTTCTGCAAAAAGCAAACTTGCAACTTGATTAGATCAGAAGCAAATGAGGCCATGTACAGAATGCATAGTTCAATTAGTTGGACAATAAGATAAAAGATAAAATAAATTTATGATTTCCTCAGTAATTACAGTCATTCTGATAAAACTAGTATGACTCATAATTGCAACAAATTATTTCATTCCATACTATAATTTACTTTTCTCTTTCTACATTTTCTGTGTAATATAATTTAAACTGTAACAAACAGGACTTCATTAAAAAGCCATCAACGTCACCCCCTGCCCTACATACAAACAAGAGAGGAAGGGTTGCAACAGACATCTATAGCAAAAAAAACAAAAAACTACAACAATAACAAAACTGGATATAATAAATGAGGATAATAAGGAAGCAGGGAAAAGTGAAGAGAAGACAGAGTGATTAAGGGGAGGGAGGAAATAGATAATGATATAAGTATTAGCTCTGGGATGTCACAAGCTTTGACAGCAAAATGTCAGAACAGGATAAAGCAAGTTCAATTCCAGTTTGCAAAAGAAATTTCACTTCAGTTAACAAACAATTAATGAATGAGGTTTGCAATGCTGTGACTTATAAACTGATACAATTCTGGCCTCCAAGTATCCCATTCAACATAAAAAAGAAGTCCTAAAAGAGTTTAATAATAAGAATGAAAGATAAATATTTATTTATCCCACACACTAGTGAATTAGAAGACCTTGACTTTGTTCAGTTCTACTCAGCTGTAAACATACCCATCTGCAGAGAAGACAATGCAGACGGATAAGTACACCAAACAGACTGGTTTAATCATCTGTGGATTAAAATTAATCAGTAATCCCCCTTAAGTAGGTGAGCATCTCTTTGTACCTAAAATGTTGTATTAGTAAAGAAAAAGTAGACCATGTATGCATACAATTGCTCAACCACATTGTCAGAATAGAACTGAATTAAGTAGCCTTTGATCCATACTATCATAACGAGGTAGACTACATAGTCACATGACCTTGTCAAAATAGCAGCCAATTCTCTCATATCACACCCTTCCATCTTAAAAAAACAAAAGACACATTGGCCTAGATAGTCCTAGACATACAAAAAGACAGGATAGTCAGTCATAACTGGAACACCTTTGATTGTAGGTCTGCAGAATCAGGGGTGACCAGGCACTAAACAACAACAACCAGATAAGAGAATGTTCAGGTGGCACCAAGACAATGTAGCAAAAGAGTATAAGCAATAGAAGTGGCAGAGAGGGAGGGAGGAGGAGGGGGGGGCAATCCTGAGGTAAGCACGCCAGTGTATACTCCCAAAAGAATCTGAAACTCTGCAAGAATCAATCGCTGTCTTATGTGTAGAAAACAACTTATTCCACACACATCTATTCTTGTACACATTAAATGAGAATGTCTATATGTAGATAAACAGGAAATAAAGAAGACACAATGAGCAAGTAACATATGTATATATATAGAAATATATATATATGTAAGCATGTGTGTACTTTCACAGATACATAAATATAAGCAATATATGTATCGCATACAATAGTTTCATTTACTATTATTACCATCTACATATATTATTTGGAATCCTAGCTCATGAATAAATTATATATATATATTAATTAATAGGCGGTTTACTATCAAAAGGGTTAAGCAGATGCTAGTGTCTGCATCCCATTCAAATATATTCAACAGTCTGTTTATTCTAAAAATTATGTAGGTATAAGTAATAGAGACTATATAGATTTTATATATGCCTTATTTACTTCTAGTGTAACTACTAGACTTTTGACTTTTTCAATTTGTTTTCTTTTTATGGTATTCTTGCCAATAAATATTCAACAGTTGAAACTAATCTTATTCAATCCCTTTTTACTCCACATAGTGAGAACACAAGAACCCCCCCCCCCCCCACACACACACACACTGTGAGAACAACAGTGATGAAATGAACAACCTGGTTGTAAAGTAAAAGTAGGAATTGGAGAATTATAAAGATCCTTATTACTAAGTTTACAGTTTAGATTTACTCAAGTTTAAGGATTTTTATACCACTCATGAACATGCATTGATTTTCACAATCTTCCTCTCTTTACTTGCCTAAAGTCAATAAAACTAATCATTTAATGATGAATACATATGCTAATGAGAAGAAAAAAATACTGAAAATCTAGTAATTGATATCCCTCATAATTGCTGAGCAAAAGGTGGCGTATTAGAAATGATTCCATCATAGCCATGTAGTTCCATTTAGTCAATATTGTTTGTTATTAGAAACTAACTAACTATGTATGAAAGTTAAGCAGCCACTGCTAGATAATGATTAGTTTACAAAGTTTTAGTGCCTATTACAATATAAGTAATGTTGTTTAGTATAGATGATATTCTTATAGCAACTGAAATGCTAGCCAGAGAGATGTAAAAATCAGAAAGCAAAATTAATGACAATTGCAGAAACTAGATCAATGAAATGCCACCAGGAACTAGCCAACTGGGGAGATGATAATTACCAACAGGGATATTTCTCTGTTTAATTTGATTTGTTCTGGTTGGCTGCAGACATCTCATTGAGTATTATTAACTTCACATTTTTTTAATAATGTACAATATAATTAGTAGAAAAATGACTGCTTATGAGGCCAAATAAAAAAACAGTCATAATTTATTTAAATGATATTTCCATAGCATAAATATGAAGAGACCAACATTCAATTCTTAGTTAGTACAACTTGATTTTGAAGCTCATGTTGCACTGTTGGAAAAATGACTGTTACCATACTTTACACAATGGACACTGCTGTTCAGACACAGCATGTTAGTACATGTTAAAAAGCATTTCCCAATAGAGACATCAACTGCAAACTAAGGTACAGGCTTGAATCTAATTGTAATACTCCGTACTCTGGGTGGATGCCTTATAAGTTGCTGCACAATCCCATACTCTTCCTATCTTCAAGTCTAACAATAATATACTTTATTAACAAATGTAGAATTTACAAAAGGCACATTTGAGCCACTGGCACTTGTCCCACAATGGAATCTGACTTCTATATCTCCACTGACATTTGTGTTGCACCAGTCTTGCTATTTCTTACCACTAATACTATACTTATCTCCCTAAACACTGAACCAAATATTACATACAATCTTTTAAAAGTTTTCCCATGTCTTTATATATAAACAGCTGATCACTGTAGAAAATTTACCCTGCCATGCATTCCGGCAATATACTAACTCTTCAAGTTCCATACAAATCTCATAAGTTACTGTTCTGAACAAGGAGTCTCTGAGATTATATGTACTATGCTTTACATATTGAGTTCTTTCACCTCATTTGTAAAATCAAATGCACTTATGTATTTATGTAATGTATGTATGTAATGTATATATATGTATATATATATATACATTAAATTTTTTTTTTTTTACGTCCTTGTTTCCATGCTAGCATGGGTTGGATGGAGATTTCTTGAGGTAGCATTTTACGGTCGGATGCCCTTCCTGTCACCAACCATACTGATTAATTATGGGAATACATATATATATATGTATATATACTTACACACACACACACACACACACACACATATATAAAAGAATATATATATATATATATAAAAGAACAAGCAACAGGATTTTGATGTAAATATTTGATTCTGATAACCAAATAATTATTGAATAAAGAAAGGAATAACAGCAACAACAACAGCAACAACAACAACAGCAACAACAACAACAACAACAACAATAATAATAGATGTTCCTATGGACCAATGCAACCCCCCCCCCCAGGAAAAAACTCAATGGTAAAATAGCAACAACAATAAAAATGCAAACCTGGGCATCACAGACTTAATTAGAACAGACACAGACATCAATATCACCAGGTTAAATGAAATAATATATGCAGTAACCACTGTAGTTACAAAGAAAAGTAAAGTGGGTACTCACTTAGGAATATCAAAACAGAACTGAGTGTATTCTTACCACTAAATATTCCTGTGCACCTACCACATACAAAGTCTACCTTCTCTGTCAACCTGCCTGTGATCCCACTACACCTCTGGGTACACCGTATGGAATTTGTATCCACTTCATTTCTGCATATCGAGCATGGCAATTTCCTTGATGATAGCAGGGTCCTATCTTCTTTATTGCTTACTAAAATTTTAGTTTTTGCTAAGTTTACTTTGAGTGGTTAACAGAGTGATAATGTACTTTACCCAAAGACATAACACATAACACTAAAGCAATAGCAAGATTTGAATTGATGATCAAATGGTCAGTAATCCAGCATCTTCATTTACATATAAATTATTGTATCAAATGTTTCACAGATGAGTTCTTCTATCCATGGGCGTTGATGCTTTAATAAAAGTATGGGGGACAAAAATAAAATTCCAAAAAGTATATATTCTGTAAAATTAAAAATGTCCAGAAATGTTTTTACGAGTTTCATTATTATTTACAAATTTTTGACATATTTCTATCACACTTCATTATAAACGGAGTAAA
>JAOPJM010001842.1:9685097-9696407 GCA_027124095.1 Muusoctopus leioderma
AGTGTACTGGGTGCATTTATCATGGCACCAACACTAGAGAGGTTGTCATGTCCAAGACACGATTATAGAGCCCTCTCAACCCTGTGTTAAATATTCTGTTAATCTTTAGACATAGTTGTAAAATTAGTCCAAATGAAAATACATTATAACACAAAGAAAACAAGACAGCTAGAAAGGAAGGAAGAGCCAGAGGGATGTCAGGTAAAAAAGAAATAAAATTGAAGCTAGTAAGAGATGATATTTAAGATAAGTGGCATGTCAAAAGTAATGTCCTAGAAACTACAGTAGGCTTGAGTTTTGTATTATGAAGAGTGGCTATGAACAAGTAAAGAAGGCTATGCGCAGTTACTTTTTAAAACCTTCAATTAGATAAGCACAGGAATGTTTGCTATTTCCTTCTTCATATTTTGTTTCAATAAAAATATCTCCACCCTCACACCAGTTTCTCATACCTTTTAATTTGTAGCATCTCTGATTCCAATTGTAGATTATATTTAAATCATTTTATAAATAACTGCAGCTTTAGATATTTTAAAATTTTTTTATTTATAAATGATTTCCACTTCAACCAATAAGAATAGCAATTCAGTGAAATATCACATTTAAAAAAAATCATGATCAAATTCTTAAGTATTCTGCAATACAAGGGCACAACAGTGTTAATAAAGAAAAATCCTTCCAAAATATGTTAACAAAAGACCTTATCCACTCCGAGTCAGTATTTACAATATGGCAACTAAAAAGTGTAGTCTATTTTCCTATCGGAAGATTGTGGTTAACAACTTAAGCATACACAATGGAGAAATCCTAAAATAAGGTTAATTTATGCATTCATCATCACAAGGGCTGTGCCTACTACCTTATGATGCATAGGCTAGCTAGATATATGGTGTAAGCTTCCCCAACTCTAATTTTTAAACCCTACAGTGAGCCTTACTTATTTTCAGTTAATGTTATATCCCTATAATTATTTACTAAAGACTTCAAATTTTCTCTGGTATATAAGTGGAATTTAAAAAATTAGAGACTGAAACAAAAAATATTAGACACAGTAAATTTAATTCTAGCTTGTCTAGAGTTAATAGTAGGAAAAGAAGACGAAAAAACACCGCCTTGAATTAAAACATGCTCTGTAACAAATTCAGCTGTGTAAACTAAAGTAGTTTACCTCAATAATAACCTAACTGCATTTAGCCGAATGGTATGTATATCAATTAGGAGAACATGGATGTTATAATGGAAAGTATGGCTAAGCACAAGAGATGTCATTGATATTTGACTACTTCAGTTACTATTGAGAACTAACATCAATAATATTTGGATGTTCAACTAATTATTTTTTCATGTAATGCATATGCCTGATGTGTATTAACTTCTTTCTTTAAAATATCAAAATTAAATAAAAGAAGACAAAGACATATTCATATTTGTAGAACATTTTTCTAGAAGAGGTACTTCTGATTAGTTTGTTATCACAGCTAAACCCATACTAGAACACTGCCTTCAGATGTACAAAAACATTTTGCAAAAAGTATTTAAGATGTCAAAACTGAAAGAATGTTGACAAACTACTTTACTATGTAGATTAATTATAACCAGGAATTACCTATGTTTGAACATTTGGAATTCTTAGGGTAACACACTTTCAGTTATATATTTTCTACAAACGTTTTTGATGTGACCAACTCGTTATGATGTTAAAATTATTTCCTATAGCATGATTAATAACTACTGAATGTGGAGAGATTCCCAGCTTTGTGTATCTGAAACCCTTCTTTTTCCTTTTCTCTTTGAGTATCTCACTCAACAAATACACTTTCATTTCACAGACACTTTTAACAACTCCTGGTCCCCTCAGGATCTGCAGGGCACTGGTTGCAGAACACTGATGTAAAGAATGCTTCAGATAACATACAAGTTTTTCAATAGACATATATTCTGATTAAAAACGATAGCCAAGAGAAAAGTACCCATATCATGAAGAATACAGAAAGAAAAAGTAGATTAACCTCAGAAATTGTTGAGTCATTTTCATTGAATGCTGTACATAATCATAGCAACCAAGGAATGTAGTGATATGCTTAATTGTAAGCATTTTATGTTACAAAACACCTGCATATTTTAATAGAAATGTTATCTAACTGCTGTTTAGAAAAATAACAAAAACCAGAGCTTCTGTTTAATTTCATGCTAAGTTGGGTGAAAAAGCTAAATATTTAAAATATATAAAATTAATGAAGATGTGATAAGAAAACCAATCTATTATCATAAAATAGAACTTGGTTGCAAGTATAGCCACATTTGATATAAAACAGAGAGAGTATAGAATTATATTTTCTGGCAACAATTTGATATATGGATCATGTCTATAAGTATCAGTGTTTAAGAAAGATATATTCAATCATTCGTGTGGAATTCATCTGCTTAATAAGAAACTTTTCACTATCATTCAAAATATCTATTTACACAAGAAATAACTCAATAAGAAGACAATGGAATTTCAAATACTAGCAGATGGTTTCTTTAAAAAATAGAAAATATTTAACAACACACTTGCAAAAGACTGTAGCAGCAAGCTGCATCAGTATCTTAAAAAAGACTAATGAAAACAAAGGAAGATGAAATATGGCTAAATATTTATTCTAAGTAGCTATTATTTCGAAGAAAAAAAAAAATCAATTTTTGAAATAACACAACTAAGAAATGTTTTTAGTAATCTCTCTTTATTTCAAATGATTTGGAGTTACAAGTTTGTCCTCTCCTACACTATGCCAGCAATTAAAATCATGGTGAATTATATTTTTTTAGGAAGAAAAGATAGTTAAAATTCAAATTATGAATTTTCAGAAGTAAAAATCCATTCATTCATACTTAATTGATTCCTTGAGGAAGAAATTTCACTTGCCTGAATATAACAACATCCCACTTCTACACAATATAATATAATATATATATATATGTTATGTTATATAGTTTTTGTTTATGTTGTGGCACGAAAACATAAAAGTGCTCAATGTAATTTAATATTTAAAGTGCATAGAGTCTCATATATATTTTTTTATCACACCAAAATAAAATACTTGTAAAGACATGTATTGGCAGAGACAGTATTGGTGGACTAAATACATTCCAATAGCCTAGACTTGTCCATTTATATCGTGAGTTCAAAGCCAGGGCTAATAAAAGAAGTATCATTACTATACAAGACTCAAGTCCAGTGACTATACCACCCTTCATCCCAAGAGTTGGCCTAGTGTCTGACAAGAAAACAAAAATTGAAATATGAAGTATTTGTGTTTAAAATCTACCAAGTTGAAAACACAACTTATCAATATAAATTTGCTTGAACTTTAGATAGTTATTATTAGCCTGCTTATCTTAGAGATTATTCAGCAAATTTATATCCTATGTGCTAATTCATATATACATGAACACACACACACCTACCTGTCTCACACAATAACCAGATTACTTTGACTGAAGACAAAAATGAGAACAATGTAATATATCATTAATCAAGGTCATACAATGCACAACAATATGTAATCACTACCAAATAGCTGCCATGCATCACAGAAATTATTTGCTGAAAATTTGTTTACCTTGAAGATTTTTGAAGGTGTTGTACATAGGCAATGACCAGAGGGGGAAGAGTAGAGAAGATGAATATTGAAATATTGATTAGGTCACAAAATTGATAATGTGATTGCTGTGTATACTTTTCTTCTCGACATTGACAAAGCTGATATAAAATGGCTTTAATCAGGAATTGAAACTTTTAGTGTATGAACACTAATGAGATAACCTTTAATGCTAGATATTAAATGACTATGTTAGTGTTTTTAGAAATATATGAAAGTGGTCCTCAGAATGAAGAACCATATATATTTAGCATGGAGGACTAGTGAAAAAGACAGTATAGGTGATGAAAAGGCAAACAAAGCAACAGGTGATTCAGTGTGAGTGATGCATATTAACAGATATAAGAGCACTGTTTCATTGAAGTATTTTAGACTTGTTGAGTATTAACAGCTAATCAGGGCAAAACTAACAATATAGAAATCAATACTTTTGTAAAGATTCTAATTTAAACAGTTAATCATTTTATGAAACTCAGAATTTCAGAAGTCTCAGTTTCTGTTCTATAAAGTATATGACAAACCTCCCTCAGGATAGGATGCCAGTCTATAAGCAGTAATATCCCTAGAAGTTCTAGTATCTATTTCTATCAGGATCCACAAAGCCATTTCATCTCTGATCTCAACAAATGGTATTACATAAAGTATGTACATTTATTATCAATTAATACACAAATATTTTGATTATTAATTTCTAAGGAGGTAGAATGACTATAAAATTAATGTGCCAGACAACTGACCACATAGTCATGAATTTGAACCTTATTACAGACACTATGTTGAGAGCCTCTGAGCAAGGCTCATACTACAGCTGATAAGCAGGTTCCACACTTGAGTAATTAGCAGTCAGAAGAGTATCCAGATGTAAAAACATTTGCTCCTATAATATATAAATGTCCAAATTGGCACATCCCACTTACTAGCATGAATAAACATATGTAAAATAAAGGAAAAATAGACTTGAAGTATACCATCCAAAGGAATACTTTTTACTCGTAGTAAACCACCTTAAGTCCTCTTAACACTAGATTTATGGTAATGATCTGTGCTTCTAAACAGTTTAAAAATTTGTAAATTTCTTCAACTAAAACACCTTGCAACACATGTCAACAACCTCAAATCTTTACCAAGTGAAGGGATCCCCCACAACTTCACTTTAGGTAGTTTTACTGTATACAAATAGAATGCAGCCTTATTACACAAACTGTAGGATACAACCCCTGCTGGTTACCAGATAGCTGTCTCCCACATATAATGCATTTAACAATGAAATTACCACTTTAAATGTATTGTACTCTTCTTCCATCAAGTGGCTTCCTCATTCTTTCTCTCAACAGCTATCATGGTTGAATAGACCAATTATCTCTGCATTCATCCTCAACAATTAACTAACATAAAATCCTAGTCAACTTCTCTGAAGCCAAATAACTATCAACTCCTGGCTTCCTTTGCAGCTTGGCATCAAAAAAAGGATGGAGAGGTTTTTAACCTATGAGAAAGAGAGAGAGAGAGAGAAAGAGAGAGAGAGAAAGAGAGAGAGAGAGAAAGAGAGAGAGAGAGAGAAAGAGAGAGAGAGAAAGAGAGAGAGAGAAAGAGAGAGAGAGAGAGAAAGAGTGAGAGAGAGAGCAGAGTTGGTGTTCTGGTTGTTGGTGTTCTGGTTGTTTCAGTGAGGGTAATATTATCTAATCTCAGAAATAAAAGCTTCTAAATTTGATTAATTCTGATCTTTATATATGCTTGTCCGTGGGGAAGTATATATATTCACGTATATACATATATGTATACACACACACACACACACACATATATATTATGGTATGTATCAGAATCACTATGAACAAAAGGCTGGAGCCAGAAAAAGAGTAAGACAAACACACACACACACACAAATACATATATAAAACGGTATAATTTTTTTTCCAGCTTATGCAAAATTTATTTCTGTTATGATTCTAATACAAAGTGCATAAAAGATTCGTACATCTAACCATTCAAAGTTTGTGCTATGAATATATCATTTGAAACACTGAAGATTAATAAATTAGAAGAATGCACTACATAGAATTTATCTTCATTTTGAAACATACACTCATTGAACTTCACAGAATAGATGATACAAAAGAAACACTAATTTATGCTGTAATGTCAGATGTAAAACTGATGATTTTTACTTATATTTTAGTAGTAATATAATATAATATATATATATATATAACTTTCAGAGTAAAGCTACTACAAATGATAAAAGTTATGCAACATCAGACAAATGTGCATAACTTTTGTCATTTGTAGTTTTGATCTGAAAGTTTTCTTTTAAGCTTTTCATATTAACTATGATCTAAGCAGATTATAAAATGATATTCATAATCTGTTAGAAATCAATTATTGACATAATTTAAAGGTGAAAGACAGCCAAGTGCTGCCAAACCCACTGTTAATGATATTCCATAATTCCATTGAAGATTAACATTAATATCAAAAATTTAATAAAGTCATTGGTCCTCATGCCCATACAAAATATTCTTGATATATATATATATACATACAAACACACACAGAGGAATACCTCAATTACAGCAGGTACTGTGTGCTGCAAGAACACCACAGTATTCAAATATATAAATGCATGTAAAATCTCCAAAAAAATACTACATATTTAATCTTCCATAAAATAAAGTGTGTAAGTTGATATAAAGAAGGAAATAAATGAATTGGACACAGTTTTATGTTTTACGAGTATACTGACTTGCATCAGCATATGCAAAAATAAATAATCTGTTTTTTCTTTAAATTGTAAAAGTGATTTTTCTTTATTTCTCCTCTAACAGCTGAAAGTATTTTCAACTTTTCTAACTTGCCTCATTCTTCCTACATTTGGATCTGCATGCGTTATAGTTCTTCAATTGAGAATTCTTTCATTTGCATCTCAGTTTCATCTTGGCCATCATCATGTGCACATTACTGCTCTAATTTAAAAGATCATCATTGAGGTCCATATCATGTGAATCAAGCAATTCTTTGACATTACCGTCGTCTATTCTCGACATTCTCAGGTGTAAACCAAGTTGAGTGATTTCTGCAAAGGCCCCAGTAACTTCAGTCTTAAATCCATCAAACTTATTTGCGGAGTGGAGAACATTTTTCCAAATTGCTCTCATATTATCGGCTGTTACTTCACACCATGCATCATTACTATTTTTCAATGCATTTTATGATAAAGTTCTTCCAAAAGTTCATAAGATTAATTGTATTATCTTTTGTTGTTTTTTTCAATAGCCTGGACAAAAGCTTTGCATAAGTAGTAGGCCTTCAATGTTGTTATCACCCCCTCATCCATTGGTTGTAACAGTGATGTCGTATTCGGTGGTTAAAATAAAACCTTACAATTTTGACCTAAGTCACCAAGTGCAGTTGGGAGAACCAGAAAATTGTCCAAAATTTATAAAATTTTAAAATCTACATTTATGGGCCTATAATTTTGGCCTTGGGACAAAAACCATTGTCAAACCAATCTTTAAATAAAAATTTTGTAACACAATATTTTCTACTAGATTTCAAATAAACTCGTAGGGAATGCTGGTTGAACCCTTTAAGAGAACATAGGTTTTCTGATCAATAGATCAACATGGCTTTGAAATTTAAATCACCAGCAACATTTCCACCCAATAAGAGTGTTAAATGATCATTAGCCACTTTGAATTTTTTCTATCTTCGCCAAGTGAGTCTTTAGCATTCATTTCCAAAACAATTCCATTTCATCAACATTTCTAATTTGCTCATCAACGTAACCACTATCTTCATTTTCAGTTTGATGGAATATCTGGTTGCTGCACTATCGTCTGCACTAGCACTTTTCCCTACAACCATAATGGATTCCAGATCCTTTTCTAAACCTGTCAAATCATCCAGAAAATGTTTTGATAGTTTCTCCTTTAGTTTCATTTTCTTTGCAGTGCTGCAAACAAAACGATAGGCTACATTTTGATTGCAATCTTCAATCCAATTGACAAAAGATGCTCCATTTCAATCATTGCAGTGCTTTTGTTTCTTGTTTGGAAATTCAATGATGAACTGGCACTTTGTCACTGTTATTTATAAAGCTCCATATTCTAAATAATATTATGCACTGTTGATTTGCCTATAGCATGGTCTTGGCCTATATTAGCTTTGGGAGCACCACTATCATCATCATCATCATTGTTTTACGCCTGTGTTTCCATGCTAGCATGGGTTGGATGGAGATTTCTTGAAGCAACATTTTATGGTCGGATATCCTTCCTGTCACCAACCAATTCCACTCACAAGGCATTTGTTGGCCCAAGGCTATAGTAGAAGACACTTGCTCAAGGTGCCACACAGTGCGACTAAACCCAAAACCACGTGGTTGTGAAGCGAACTTCTTAACCACACAGCCATGCCTGCGCCTATTATATCATACTTGGTAATCCTATATAATTTTTCTCCCAAACATGTAACTTTCTTCTTCTTAGCACTTTCACTACTTGTACTAGCGATACTCACTTGTTTAGAACTCATGATAATAAACTGAGGGTTTGAAAATATAGTAAAAACCTAAATTAACACTGCTTCAAATAGCATGATTCTCGAATTAACATGGTTTATAAATTGACATAAATCCCCGAAAACACAAAGTATATATATATATAAATGGATCTCTGTCTGAATTCCAGACAATGAGTGTTCAATTGTTCGATCAACTGGACTACCAACTCATTGAATTAGTGTGTAAGCGGCCGAGTATTCCACAGACACGTGTACCCCTAACATAATCAGCAGGCAGAAACAGCGTGATAAGGCTGGGCCTTTGAATTACAGGTACAATCCATCTGACGGTCTTCTACAGAATTTCTGTCTACCCAGATTCACTCACAAGGCCTGGGTCGACCCGAGGCTATGGTAAAGAAACTTGCCCAAGATTCCACGCAGTGGGATTGAACCCGGGACCTCGTGATTGCGAAGCGAACTTTACCCATTTGGCCATATATATATATACACACACACACACAGTATGCAGACATAGCAGAGAGTAACTTAAAGATTATGTGTCTAAAACAACGAATCAGAGCAATACATTCAGCAGCAGCTGAAGGAAGAAAATGAAACTGAAAGGGAAATTATACCGCATTATTTTTCATTTCTTATACATAAACCACACAAAATCAAATTCTTATATGCAGTATTTGAATTTTGATGGCAAACTACCAACTATATAAAATAGGGAACCACAAATATTTGTACCTGCAGTAATTGTGGTATCGTTGCGGTATATGTATAATTCTTAACCATACCAAAATGAATGACATTTACACTAACCAGGAAAACTAGTTGAGCATGTGCATGTGACCAGTAAAACAACACAAACTTTAATTGAAAATGTTCAAAACAGTTTATCAACACACTGAATGATTAGATGTGATTGACAAATCAATAAAACAATTTACTCTGTGATAACTAAGTTGAGTAATTAGAATTAGATGTTATTCCATAATCTAATACATATTTGTGAATGTATGTCTGTTTGCCTGTGCCTGGTTGACTAAAAATCATCATTATCATCACATACTGAAGGTTTCTATAAAATTTATTTTGATCAGCACCATTGTGTTTGAATTAAATTCTGAAATATTCATAAATAGGTACTATTTACAAGCCATTGCTTCTTTCAATTATTTCCCTACATTTTAACAGTTGCACAATTCTGCTGCTAGCTGTGCATACATATCTAGGCACACAAACACTGATATATATCTACACACACACAAGCATCTATGCATACATAAATATGTATCTATAAACACAGCTATGCAAACAGCTGATTTGCATACTCTCTCACACACACCCTTTCACATATACAGGGAGGCCCATAAATGGCTTTACCCTTTTATACACACACACATATATATATAAATGATAAAGCTATTTATGGGCCACTCTATAAGCATACACTTTCTCACACACATCTACTGACCCTCTTTCTCTCTCACACATATATACTCACGTGAACATACTATCTCTCAATTTGGGATTATGAGAACACACTTCTACTTAGAGTTGTACAGTAATTTGGAATCTTAATAACGAAACAAAACACTCTCATACACACAAACCTTGTTTAATAGACTTTACTTGTCACCGGATCCAACACCACCACCACCAGGTCTTCAGTCTGAGGATAACTCCCCATAACTATCTCTCATGCACAACATACTAAGCGTACTCATACACACACACAAATACAGATGTAAAGTCTAACAAAACCACAGGTGTCACTCTTCAGTTCAGTGACCTGTCACCAACTCCATGACTACTACAACCCACCCATCAGATCAAACTCTTGTGTGTTAATCCACCCACATTCTCATGATCATATTTTTTTATTTTTGTATTCAAACATATTTCAAAGGTTTTCTTTCTTTTTTTTTGTAAATTTCCATCATTCCACCATCACCATCATTATCAATGTTATTGTTGCTCTTACTCATTATGTTAACCCTTTTGATACCAACCCACCTGAAACCGCCCCTGGTTCAATGATAGGAAACTGCCTTTTTTTTTAAATATTCATATTTAGATTAAAACATTCTATCATAATTTTATGTAAGAACATTTGTTAAGATATATTCCAAACACTATCTTAATAATGAAAAATGTTAGTTATTTTACTAAATCCCTCCAAATTCTTGATTATTTTCCTAAAAAACTGAAACACACAAGCTGTGTGTTTCCTTAGAAATATGGTAACAAAAGGGTAAAACCACAATGGTGACCTATCATAGGTGCTCCATCAGCTGCCATATGTAATAACATTTGTGAAAGGAATATTTTTATTATTAAAAAAAGTGCTCAACTTTTTTATGACCTTTTGTGTCAGTTTTTAATTGTTCAGCAAATAACATCTTGATTATTATTTGAATAATGTCCCTAGTCCAATAACAAAGATTCATCATCGTCTCATAAAGTTGTCTCATTGCATTGTAACGAAAATTCTGTGGTTTTCACCACAATTTTTTTTTTTTGGTTTTTTTCTTTTTGCCAATGTCATTTACCATTTTTGTCAAATCTTGTTGATACTGAACTATTGCTGAGAACAATTAATGATGTTATATTACTTTTACCAGGGCTCATCATAGTATTTATAACTTCATTTACAGCTGGTCAGATGTGATTTTCACCAAAGTATGTGGTTTTCCACATTTGGCAATTAATTTTGAAGTTTTGTATGATGCAACTTATCTTTTTTCTAGTCCACTACTTTGTTTTGCAATCAACTAATTAATTGTAGATTAAGTTTTTTATTTATTTTTTTAAATCCTAAAAGTAGGCTACATCTTTTCTTCTTTTTTTTTATCTGGATGCTTTGTTTTTAAATGATCAATCATTCTTGAAGATTTCATTCTTTCATTTGAGAAAGTTTCTTCACAAACAAATACATTGGTAACTGCTCACTATTAACCCTTTCATTACCATATTTCTAATAAAATACACTGCCCATGATTTTCAGTTAATTTTGAAAATAATCAATTTGGAGGGATTTAGCAAAATAACTAACTTTCTCGTTATTAAGTTGGTGTTTAGAATATAACTTAACAAAAAGTTCTTACATAAAATTATAATGGAAGGTTTAAATTTAAATATGAACACTTTAAAACAA
>JAOPJM010001842.1:9732593-9743314 GCA_027124095.1 Muusoctopus leioderma
TATGTATATACACACACACACACACACACACACACACACACACACACACATATATGTATGTATGTATGTATGTATGCATGTATGTATGTATGTATGTATGTATGTATATATATATATATATAACGTTGTGAAATTAATTCAGCTTTAGCTGGCCAGTCATAGGTGTATATAAATGTTTATAGCATAAATAAGCCTGTCAACCACCTACTGATATGATTGGACTCATCCATTCACCTGTTGATTAATCTAACTTTACCTGAAGGAATAAGTAGGTCGTAGTTGATAGTTACGAAAATGGCGGGTCGTACATTGTTTTGGATGAGCTTCGTCTGTATAAGTTGTGCTTTCTTATGTATGTTTGTGGCCTTTGCTTCCCCTTACTGGATCAAATCATGGACCCGTGTACACAGTCCTATGGCAAATGTCGGTCTTTGGCACGTTTGTCTTTCAGGTTACATAAAACCTCGAGACCCAACTTTACATTCCTACGTCGGTTGTTGGTGGATTCATTCTACAATATTTGAAGATGCAACCTACAACATTATGCCACGTAAGAAACTGTTTTCATCTCAGTTTATTTTCCTTTATAATTTTATTTTTCCTTTATCAGATATATTTAACTGTATTTGATGATTAGGTCGAATTAATTTGTCTGCGACCTATATTTATCACTCTAACACTAATTCCGACATTTTGTCAATTTAGAGACTAACATATACATATCCAGCTACATTGAGGAGATATTAAAATATCTAATTTTAGGGATATCTATTTTATAAATAATGTTTGTAAAAGGTTATTGAAATTCCAGAATCTCAAAGATGTCAATATATGAAAGAATATAATCATTTCAAGATTACTTCCGGTGTCTTTATTGACAATTAAATCGCTAGTTTACTTAAATTTCCTTTTTACCTAAATAATATCTAACGGGGACGAATTCGTGGATAGTTCGTACAATATCTACAAAATCATAGAAAACTTTATTAAATACTTCGATTTATAGTTCAACATGTTGGCAGACCTTCAGTACAATCGTTCCCACCTCCGGTAACCCTTTTTTTTAAAATAATTCCATCGGAATCTTACATTTTTAACGACAAAGGGCGATCCAGGTTTTTAGAACATCATTTTCACATTCGTCAGCCATCAACTAGTACGACTTCGTTTGGCGGCCAGCGAACCATTTTTTCTTTATTTCCTATCTAGAATTTTTTTATTTTAATTTCCCGTGTAGAATTGTTTGTTGTTGTTATTATTAGTCTATTATGTATGTATGTATACTCTTTTACTTGTTTCAGTCATTTGACTGCGGCCATGCTGGGGCACTCAGATCGATTCCAAGTATATATATATAAGCGATATTTTTTTTCAAGGCAATTGTTCATGTATTTTTGTGTTCTGTGCAGTACCCTGCATGATCTGTCCTGTCGGTTTGCACTATTCATAATGGAATAATTCACCACCCCAGAAAACTTTGTCTCTACGAATTTTCTCTGTTGAGTGTTAAATAGCACACTCAGACATAGGTTTTGTGGACAGTTCTACACCCCCACGAACATGTATGTGTAAATCCTTGTGTATATATATATACAAGATTTTAACAAAACAATAACACAACAAGACGATCACCACAGGGTACGATTTTGCCATCATCAGCTGCACGCGTTTATCAACACAGTTTCGGCGCATTAAGTGTAGTACTGTGTTTTTATCAATAAATCGCCGGCAACATTTCTGTAAAGAGATGGTACCTGTAAAACACTGGTGGGGACACACGAGACAGGTAAACGTGTAAAACGAAACATATAGGGTGGGAGTAATAGACAGCACCTTTCGGCTAAACAAGGGAAATCAACATAGAGAATAACGCTGGAGAGAAGTCATAGTCTTACGACGAAGGAGCAGAGAACAGGGTTGCCGGCGATTTTATCGATAAAAACACAGTACTACACTTAATGCGCGAAACTGTGTTGATAAACGTGTAGCTGATGTTGGAAAAATCGTACACTGTGGTGATTGTCTTGTTCTGTTGTTGTTTTGTTAAAATCTTGTACATATATATATATATATATATATATAACTGCTTTGCTTAATTACTTTCTGCAAAATCTTTTTGCGATTAGCTATACGCTTTTTGAATCTTAACCATATTGTATCTCGTCTACAAAATCCACTAGGATCACACTGAGGCGGTTATATATCTTATACAGTATTTTCTCAGAAGAAATCATCCCGAATTGTGGTAATGTCTTCAACATTACCTTTTGGTATACAGTCTTCAATTCATTTCCATCCACCTGGATATCGGATAAGCTGGATGAAATGCGTTTTAAGAGAATGACTGTCAGTGTTGACTTCCGTTGCCATCTTTCAGTATCAGTGTTGTGGTGACTTATATTCTAGGTGTTCTAGCTGAGCGCTGCATATTCACCAAAGATGATGAATTCTTCATAAATATTTAGCACACTCAGTAATATAGTCATGGATTATAATAGGAAACTAATTATTCTGTGCCCTATTATGAAATATCATATGTACTGGGGTAGATGGCGGGATAATGGGAGAGTAACAAAAATAAGGACCAAAGGCGAGGGACGTTTTACCAGTACATAAACTGTTTATTATTCGCTTTTACACCCCTCCCTAACAAATATACCCTTTCTTTCTAGCACCCCGCACTCCTCTTAACTAACTAGCCTTTTAATTCTCTTACTATTCGAATTCATTCACTCTTCCTCTCCGTGTGTTCTCTATCTATATTCGGCATGTTATATAAGACTTACTCTTTCTTATTTGCTTTCACACTCTCATCTAATAAATACTACGTTTTTGTGGTGAGAAGCTGAATGTATAAATTCGTAGAAAATTTATTAACTTAAACTGATTTTATTTATAATAATTATGTTCTTGCAGTATTATGGCATAATCGTAATTTGTTTTCAAATCTAATAATACGCACACTGAAACAAATATTATGTCAGGTCAAAGTAGCTTAAAGTTTGTATGTTTATGTTTTAGTTATACTTATGCCAGACTAGTAGGTTCAGCATGGTAGCACAATGCACAGTCTGTGACAATAACCACCATACTCAACACAGCACAACTTGTGTTGCCCTGCAATGTTCGTTGATATTTCAGTGATTAGGCATCTTTCAGCCTTATATTTTACATACACCATAGCTTCAAGGGAGGGTCATCATCTAAAGAAGAAGCATGTAACCCTATCTGTAAACCAGAAACTGGAACTCATAAGGAATTTAGAGGCTGGTGGTTTGGTGGTGAAAGTTTGTGAAGAGTATCTTGTTAAAAAGCAAACAGTTTCGGACATACGCAAGGCTAATGACAAACTCACTGCAATTCACTTGAAATATAATGTTGATGGAAATTCTAGATTATCATCTGTTAGTGCAAGGAAGCGCATGAGAGTTGTAAAAGATACACATTTTGAGGAGGTAGTGATGAAGTGGTTTATGCATCAATGTCCGTGGTATGGAAATTCAAAGTGTTGCCGCCAAACTAGTTAGACATATGGGCATCAAAAATTTCGAAGATCGTGTCGGGTGGTTATGGTGATTTAGAAGTCACCATGGAATGGGTAATAAAATTACCCATAGTTAAGCTAGCAGTTCACCAATCGAGGAAATCAAACAATTCAGAAAGATATTAATGACTTAACTAAGTGCGAAGGACTCCTAATTTCTAAAGTGTATAATGGGGATGAAAATGGGTTGTATCGGTGGTCCTTACCCGGAATACCCAAGCTTTTAAGAATGAAGCCTCTACGACTGGTCGTAAATTAAGTAAGGGGTATTTTTCAGCCTTGTGTTTCGCGAACATAGATGGTATGCACCTTTCAAAGTTAGTGGTGATTGGGACGTCAGCATGTCCACGAGTTTTGAAAGACATAATACACCAGCTACCAGTCACTATTACCATTCCAAGAAATCGTGGTTCAACATCAATATCTTTAATGACTGGTTTTTCTCGCATTTCATTTCTTCAATGCGTAAATACCAGAAAGATGTCCTCAAACTTTCTGCTGGTGAGGTGAAGGCGCTACTAATTTTGGACAACGTATATGTTCACCCAGGTGGTCGCCATCTTATCAGCAATGATGGTAAAATATGGTGCATGTTCTTGCCCCTTAATGTTACCTCCACGATCCAACCAATGGATCAAAATATAATTATAGTCTGCAATAGATTATAAAAATGAGGATATTTGGACGAAGAGGATGATCTAAGGAAAGACATGCGAGGACAAAGAACTCTCAGTAATATCAAGAACTACAAACACAACTCTGCAATATTCAGTTTAGCAGCCTCGTGGAAGGCACTGAAGACTATCACTCTAGCCAATGCTTGGAACAAAACTTCTGTACGATGTCGAGGTAGAATACGATTTTTAAGGGTTCGAGGCAAGTGATGATCATCATATACTTCAGAGGCAGACGAAACAGATGTTACAGAAGATGACGTCAGAATCTGGGTAGTAGACAGAGGGTGACCATGATACAAAGTTTTAACAGAAGAAGAAATAACGGGCGAAGTTCTCATTGGTGACAGCAGAGATAATGAGGATGATGAAGACGACGAACCATTGGCCAAGGAATCCAAACTCTCTGTTATATGAAAATCACTTGATAGCGTCATTTCGTACATTGACTTGACAACAGAAACTGATGTTCAGCAATGTTATCAACATCTTAGAGCCTTAATGGACTCATTATCTGGAAGCAGCATCAGTGGGGTAAACAACTAAAACTCGACTCATTCTGCAATCCAATTCATCCCAACCCTGCTGCAGCTGTTAAGCCTGTTGATGCTATTGATCACTTACCTGCTGTTGACTCATTCCCGCTTTAGTCATGTCCGATTTCTATGAGTGGGAGGCAAGAACCACATGATCTGTCATCTACCGCAGGTAAATGAAATTAATAATTTACGGTATTAACTTTATAATTTTTATATAATGTTATATTAAATAATTTTATAAAATATATATTTATATAACTATATAAAGATATAAAATATATATTTTGTTTTATATAGTTATATGATGTTTACAGTATCTTCTGAATTTTGTTACTGTTTATCATGTTCAGCGTATAGTGTATATATTTTCCACACGCACAAACACACTAGGTTATAACACCGTGGTATTTCAGCAAGTTTGCTTTACTAGCCGCCATTACAATGTAACTAGCTGAACCACAACGGTTTTACTGACTGTTCACAGGAATGCTCTGTTTTGTCAGTTGTTTGTAAAACATTTCAACGCAAACCTCGCACATATGTGAAAAAAGTTCTTACATCAAAATTCCATTAGGATATCAAATTGAGTCCCGAAAATAGAATGTCAAAACCAAACTTCGCTTAATTAGAGGAACTCAAGTAAGTTTTATCTGTGATAAGCTCAAACGTATAGCAATCAAAGTTGTGTTTACCCATAATGCCACTGTCATCAATAACAATCAGCTTCGAGTTTCTTTGGTCGCCAGTGACTAAACGATGTAAAACAGCATTTACTTAACTGTGATAAAACACACAAGAATGTAGCAAGAATATTTCCTTGTCGACATTCTTGAACCCAAGGCAGATAACTATAACAATTGCCTCTCTATTCTCTAATATATAAATACAGTAATAGTTCGTTCACTTAGCTTATGTTAAATTACCAATTGCATATTTTTCGAAGCAAATTTTAGGAATCAGATATATCTATAAAACAAATAAAAAATAAAAAAATATAAAAAATAAATAAATGAATAAATAAAAAGGGTTTCTGAATTTAAGATAGGTTGTGAGTGACTTGGTTACATATGTGTCTCTTGTCTAAATAATTATCGGAAACCGTTTTGTAAGTACTACAATCCTAGTGTCGATAGTTTATATAGTAAGGCTAACATACGTGGGTAGATTGCAGTGTTCATTCTATTCTTCTTACGGAGAACGTTATCTGATTGTATTACAATATATAAGGCCTAATGTATTTTAGGAAGGAACATAACATTCCCCAAACTAATATAGACCCTGTTTGAAACAGTGTACACACCTAATCAAGGTTCTGAATAAATGTTGCTAGATTGATTTCAAAATAAGTAGCACAACATTTTCAAAAGGTGGTGGTTTGTGTTAGAAAGTAGCCCAAAATGAAAATTTTGGGCTACTAAATTACAAAAAATACATATATAGGGATTGCTTGTAGGTCGGTGCTAATTTATTTAATTGATAATGTAATACGATATTCAATAGGATTCTTGCCTTTAAAAATTAAAAATTTAAAGTAGCTAGTAGATTAAATAAAAAAATAGTAGCGTGCAATCCTGAAAAGTAACCTAATCCACTACTTTAGCCTAATCTGGTAACTCTTTTCTGAATATAAGTCTCATAATGTCCAACAATTAACGTGATTTCAAACATAACGAAAGTATTCTTTCCCGAATCATAAAGATCATAGGGCCAGTGCTTATCTCCTGTTTCTATAACATTAAGCAGATGAGACATAAATCTACCTCTGGTTAGAACGCTGTTCTATCATGAAAATAATTCCCCATATGAAAAATGTGATTCGTATCCCCAACAGTTAAGTGAACTCGAGGCAATGAGGTGGAGCCTCTATGCGTTCATTCAAACTGCTACAAATAGCAGCCAAATCTCCCTAAAATCATGCACTATCGTCTTAAAAATGGAGAAAAACATATTCAACAATGTAGTTCTTGATATACAAAAAGATAGGATGGCCACGGATGGAATACCTTTGATATGGGACAGGTCTACTCAATTAGGGCTGACCTGGGAGCTAAACAACAGCAACAAGTAAGTCAACTGATGCTACGTAGAATCGGTGACAACTCTGGACATGTTTTGATCTTATTAGATCTCCTCAGCGAAATAGTCTAACATGTAACCACCAAACCTTAGAATGACTTTGAAAGAATATAGCTTTTGTATGAAAATAATTAGGGAATTTAATTTAAATTGCTTAATCCCTGAATAATTTTCACACAAAACTATATCCACTCAGTCATTCTAAGGTCCGATAGTTACGTGTTAGACTACTGTGCTGAGAAGGTCTAATATGACCGAAACATGTCTTGACCGTAACTACCAACGATCAGACTCACTCCCTATTGTATGTCTCCATTTAATGTTTAATCAATTTAAATTTCGGAGTTCCATCCCTTGCCACTCTTCACAAGCATTGTCATAAACGCTAAGGATTGTTCTTCTCCATTACAGGTGTAATTTCAATTGAATAAAAGTCGTTTTGGCTCACCGCATTAAGTATGTTATCCCATACTTAACTATATGTTCTTCATGCAGAAGGCAACTCTGGAGAATGTTTCCAATGTCATCTTAAAGAAGTCAGCTTCTTCCCAAAAAAGGAACATTTGGTGCATTTCTCATGTCAGTTTTGTTCGGTATCCTATAAACAATCACGAGATAAAGAGAAGGAAAGAAATCTCTCTAAGTAGAAAGCATTTTATTGGAATGGTACAGAGTGGAGAGACGCTCGTGCTTTTTTCACGTTAGATGTCTATCTTGTGGTAAGAAAAAAAATTAAATAAATAGATAATTCCAATTCAACAATTTCCTGTTAAAGCAAAAGTTTGCAATATATATACATAGTTATTTTATCTTTTTTTTTTACTTACACACTGATACATACACATATGCGAGCGCATAGGCACCCACTCTCTCTTTCTCTTTAGCTTTGTGAATATATTCTGAATATATGTGGGAGTGTATATTTCTATATATATATTATGCCGAGGTAATGTTTAGGTCTATCTACTGCCACATCTATGCCTTTTCCAAGAGCATTAGCAGCGTAAGTGGAATGACTTTGATTCGCACGGTAATTGAAACTACTTCACATCATCGGCTGGCCAGGGGCTTATCTCTTACTTTCCCACACTTGCGACAGTCTATGTTTGTGTGTGTGTATATTCCTATACACACGTACACACATATATACGTATTTATGTACAAACGAAAGAAAATAGTACACTATACATGGTGTAGAGTTTATAATTATTAGGAATCAGTTGATGATTCACTCTATGGCTACTCAGATTTTCATGCACGTGTAACCGTACGCGTACACTCGTTCAGGAAAGAACTAGTGAATGATGCTAGAATTGCTGGAGATGGTGCCATAATGCGCCAGCTTCAGCACTCGGTCATCAGTAGGTGTAAAAGCCACACTCACTATCTTCAATTCGGTATTCGTGCTTACCCTTACCTATGGTCATGAATCTTGGGTAGTGACCGAAAGAATACGGTCACGAATACAAGCGGCCGAAATGGGGTTCCTCCGAAGAGTAACGTTACTCGATAGGGTGCGTAGCTCGGAGATCAGGGAGTCTCTCCAGGTAGAGCCGCTACTTCTCCGCATCGAGATCACAGCTCCGGCAGGTACTACGGGTATGTGGTTAGAATGTCTGAGGATAGAGTCGCAGGATAGATTTTACGGGCAAGGCCAACCGGCAGGAGACCTAGAGGTAGACCACGAGTAAGGTGGTTGGATAACATCCATAACCTCGGTTGGTCTCGCTTGGGGATCCAGCCGGATCATTTGCTGACGGTTGCCTCTGATAGGATCCTCTGGCAGGCATGTCTGAGGACTCTGCTCCCACGACCCTTCCAGTAATAAGTGGGCGAGGAAGATGATGATGATGATGATGATGATGAATGAAGCGGTGTATCGGCAGCGCAACAGCTATGTCAAGTAGTAGAATATATGGCAGACCAGAAATATCGTTATTGCTAGTTAGACTACTGTGGTGTAAAGGGAAGTATCTGGTCCAGATTTGCATTCATCATCAACTATTCCGCGACGCTTATTGAATCTGTAGGCTGTGAATTTTTGGGCTTGTGAGAAGATGTCCAAGGGGGATTTTCTCTGATGACGACAACTAGATAATATCTCTGATCTCCGGTTAAGTGATATCGCTGGCTATTTTAATATCTAGAACTTTTCAGTTAGGCCTAGCCTACAGCTTTGTGATCCGTTGAAGTATGGAGTGACTTTGTCGATGATGTTCCATGTTATTGGGATACATTCCGATCTACTGTCACTGAAATATTTTGACGAATTTGGACAAGGAAATGGGGTTGTCTCTGTTCTTTGGCCTGAATGAGTGTACATACTGGTAATATCGGTTTTGGGATGTATTCGCGATGAGTCCCGCATAATTTCTTTCAGTACCGTCCGTGAGTGTTATAAAAGCTCTGTATATCACCGCTTTGGAAGGAAAAGGTCCTCTAAGCGTGCAGATTGAGGGTTTCTGCCGTTATAAGTTGGCCGTTGAGATGAGGGATGTCGCGGAGTATCTGCCCCTTGACGACCGCAAGTCTGGACCAAGTGCTTTCCCTCACATCACAGTAATTTAGCTAGTAACAATGTTATTTATTACCACATATTCGACCACCTAACCCCCCCGCCCTTGACTAATGTGAGAATCGGCCTAGCCGGTGCGCTACCATTATATCACTTCATTCATTAAATATTACCTAAATGAACGTATATGTACGACTACACTTGCGTGAAACTCTGAGTAGCAATGGAGTGAATCATCAACTGATTCTTAATGTACATGCCTATACATATGAATGTAAGGGTGGTGGATTAGCAGAATCGGTACAGCGTCGGAAAAAATGCCTTGTGGTATTTAGAGTTACGATCCTTTGTATTCTGAATTCAAATCCCGTTGCAGTTCACTGTGCCTTTTATGGCTTTGGAGTCGATATAATAAAGTACCACTCAAATACTGAGATCAATATCGACTTTACACCTCCCTCAAATATATGGATGTGTGCCTATGTCTGAAATTACATACATATATATGTGTGTGTGTGTGTGTGTGTGTGTGTGTATGTGTGTGTGTGTGTGTGTGTGTGTGTGTGTACATTTTATTTGAGGACGTGTGTTAACCAGGATTACAAACCCATACCCAAAGGGATATTCTACCAACCTTGTTTCGCAGATTGTACTGACGACTGAGTTGAAACGAATAACGGATAACCCTTTAATATGTTGAACGGTATGCAACGTCATAAGCCGGTCACGTGGCATATGACGTCAAATGCCTTTCGCTATTCACCAGAGTTTCTTCCTTAAAGTTCATGAAAAAGAATTTGAGCATGTGGTGGCACATTGAAATTAATTTGGTTATTTTATTTTTTATTTTTAGAACCTAGGTGGAAGGGGGAATGATGTAAAGTTTATTTTTATTTTTCTATAAAATATAGTTTGCAGTAAATTTACTAATTCGTTCGCGCTTTGTCTAGAATTGCGTATATATATTGTTTGTAGTTTTTTCTTCATCTCTTGTTCTCGAAAGGAATTTGGGAGTGCTCCAGATAAATCTCTAAGTGGCAGTGACGGAGAAAAGGAGGCGACTTTTGAATGGATGCTCTATGAATTCTATGACTTGATCTTGTGACTAGAAGCGTTTAAGCACTCGGCTATTGAGAGATTGAATTTCAACGTCGGACATTAATATAATGAGTACCGTCAGAACGTTTGCTATACTTCTTTGATATCAAATTGATGTTTATAAAGATATAATGTTTAATATTGTTTACACACACACACACACACACACACACAGACAGACACGCACACACACACATACACACACATACACACACACACACACACACACACACACACACACACACACACACACACACACGCACACACCCCCCCCC
>JAOPJM010001842.1:9772284-9782633 GCA_027124095.1 Muusoctopus leioderma
ACACACACACACACACACACACACACACACACACACACACACACATACACACACACACATATATATATATATATATAATATATATTACATGTAGTAGAGTATATTTATTAATTCGTTCGAAGCTGATGATTCACTCCGTTGCTACTCTGGATTTCGTGCATATAAGTATTTCAAGGCCTGAAACTGTGAGAGTTTTATAGTGGTCCGAAACTACGACCCGGTTTGGCTTGTTAAATATCCTATCATTTTATCCTTTTTTTATATTATTTTAGAGTCACAAAGGTGGTGGATTGGTAAAATCATAAGAGAATATGGCAAAATGCCTTGTAGTATCTGTTCCGGTTCTTTACGTTCTAAGTTCAAATCCCGCTGAGGTCAACTTTGCCTTTCATTCTTCCAAGATGAATAAATATAGTACCAGTCAAGTACTGGAGTCGATACAATCGACTTTTTCCCCTCCCACAAAATTTCTGGCCTTGTGCCTAAGTTAGGAATTATTTTAGACTCACAAAGGCGGTGGATTGGCAGAATTGTTAGAGTGTTGGACAAAATGCCTTGCGGCATTTAGTGATGGGCCTTTACGTTCTGAGTTCAAATCCTGCCGAGGTCGACTTTGCCTTCCATCCTTCCGGAGTCGATAAAATAAGAACCAGTCAAATACTGAAATCAATATAATCAATTGTTCCCTTCCCCAAAATTTCTGGCCTTGTGCCTATGTGCCTATGTGCCTATGTAAGAAATCATTATTTTAGACTCACTGGTGAGTAGAGTTGACTGTAATATCGACCGCACGAAACCTTTAGTTATGGTGAAATAATCCTGTTTACACACATACAATTATATAAAATACATATATAGGCAAAGAAGATAAAACAAATTATAGTAGAAAAGAAGCTGAAAAAATGTACAAGAAAAATGGAGTGTAGATATTTTGATATAATTTGCACCTGAGACCATGGATATACTGGAAACAAAGTAAGCATTGCTATTGTAGAAGCAATTGAAATGAGAGAACTGAAAAGTTTGAAAGTGTTCATTGGTATTTATCTTAATTACTTTGTAAATATTAGTTTTGATCGAAGTTGAGAAATAGTGTCAGAGATCTGTGACATTGGTAGGCAGGAACCACTCTTTGCTGCAGTGAAAAGACGAAAGCTAGCCTGGTACGGATATGTATCCCACTATAACTCCCTGTCCAAAATCATTTTCCAGGGCGAAGTTGAAGGAGGGCAAAGAAAAGGCAGACAAAGAAAACCCTGACCCGACATGAAGGACTGGACAGGTCTCAATACTGCAACCCTTCTGCGTATGACGGAGGACAGTGATCAGTGGCGATTGCTTGGCACCCCAAAGACTGGCTACTGCACCAGCTACAGGAAGATGATGATGAATATAGTTTCACATTTTCAATACTTTAAGATTTACACGCCTTATATATAGAGAGAAAGAGAAAGGGAGTGATAGGATACTTGAGAAGAGAGAGGGCGAGTAGAGAAAGAGGAAGGGAAAATGAGGAGAGATAGTAAAGAGAAAGGGAGATAAAGTGGGGAAAGAACTGAATAGATGGAGAGGAAGTTAAGAAAAAAGAGAGAGAAGAGGGAGAGAGAGGGAAGAAAAGAGGAGAGGTGTAAATGGGTGAAAATGAAAGTGAAAGTGATGAGATTTAGAAAAGTGCCGTAAATAGAATAAAATGTATGAATCACAGTGAGTAGATAAAGTAGTAGATTTGTGAGTAGTTGGAAAATTGAAGGCTGGGTGGATGGACTGTGTTACGGTTGATAGCAGAATAAATTTATTTGGTTCGAGACAAATAATGAATCGGATGAACAATTTATTAGAGATATTGCCAAAATATTTGGAGATGAGGATATTGACAGGGCTAAGAATGTAAAGAGAACTAATGAATTAGTGCTGCACTTAGGACACACACATGTTCACACGGACGCGCGCACACACGCATATACACACACATACACATCTTAAGGTGTTTTTCATTGAAAAATATTTATTCCACGCTTGTGTTTTACCAGTATCCATTAACGGGTATTATCTCTTTCGGTTTCCGTGAGAGAGTTATGACGTATCTACCTTTCTCGCACGCACACGCACACGCACACACACGCACACACACACACACACACACACACACACATACACATGCGCGCGTGCAAGCGCACGCGCACACACACACACTTACTAAGAGAAATTAATTTATTAAAGATGACCAAATTCTAAATTATTGGTTCCTCTTTAACTAGGTTTAGTGGAGGGAGAAATATGAAGTGTGATATTCAGGGCATTGACAGCGCAAGGAAAATGGAATTGCTTCAACTGCGAATTACCGCTTTCTTACCACTTTCTCTACGGCGCTCGCCACGAAATCATAAGAAATTCATTGAGAGTCCCTGCTGTTAACACATAAGACGAGCTGATTCATATTTCACTAACAGTATAAACTACTACCTAATGTTACTATTGAATTAACTACAACACAACAGTGATTCCATCGATTTTATGATAAAACATAGACTATTGCGTCTTTGTTAAACTTTACCATTGACATAAGAAACGAAAAGTAACTAAACGAGTTATATTTTTTTATAAAAAGGCTACTTACTAAAGTATTCATTAAAATATTTATGATTCATTAAAATATTTATGACATCAGGGCTTTCTTTCTCTGGTGTAATCACTTTGCCATGATCAACAACAGTAATTATTATAAATGCAATCGAAGATCTCCTATCGTTGAATTAGATTCTAAGTATGCAGTACGTTAATATAATCCCTTAATCAGCATGTGGTTTGTGGTTACTTACTAGGGAGTTTTTCCGGAAATAAAAATCTTTGAAAGACAGTGGATAGCAGAATCGGTAGAGCGACAAACTAAATTCTTTGCGGTATTTAGTTACTTCCCTTTACGTTCTGAGTTCAAATCCCTCCAGTGTCGGCTTTATAAAATAAACACCAGTCAAATTCTGAGGTAGAGATAATGAACTGTACCTTCTCCAAATTGTGTGGCCTTGTACCTATGTACCTTGTACCTATGTACCTTGTACCCAATAAAGATCTCTAATCGACATCCTGGATTTTACAAGTGGAAACACCAGGCATTCGCAATCTCAGATTGATCGTAAGTGTGCACGAGTTATCTGTTTGATTAAATAGCTACGCAATGTTTACAAATGCATCTGGTCACCAATACTTCGTGAACTTTGAGTGTGGCACTCAAGCTCGTATCACTATTGCTAACCTATTGTTTTTTTTTTCCTTGTAAATTTGAAATTCTTCGATTCTTTTTCTAGCTTTCATCAGAATTCTTCAATATCTCGACATTTGAGAGACTTTCAAATGTATAAATAATCAGTAAATATCAATAATTTTTCCCTGGTCTGTAAAATGGGAAATTCTCCTAGGTAGTCGTATAATTATGGAAGCCTGGAGATCTTACGATCACATACAGGACATCTGTTTCGTCGTACGCACACAACATTGTGGTGAACAGAATTTCTTGAATCCAAACAAAGCGACTAAACATGCACAAAACCTCGAGAATATGTGGATGCAAATGAAACTTGAAAATAAGTTCTAGTATTTGCGAAGAGTTATAACTGTCTTGCCTCCACAAATTTTTGTGGACGAATAATGCGGGGGATGGGGGAAGTATATGAACCACTTCTTACTTATCGTGGAAAAATTATATTTATCATTGGAAAATTTATGTAATATACAATATATATAATTAAATTATAATACACAACACACTAATAATGTAAAGAAATTTTTCTAGTGTAATAATGTAAAATAAATTTTTTATCGTATGCTGCACTCTTTTGATGTAAACAAAATCGGGTATTCCTGCATTATCTCACGCCAATCGTACCACTCCAACAAATCTTAAACAATTGGGCTTCTCAAGAGACATATTACACTACCTCTCCAACAACGAAACCCAGTTATGTACCTTGTTCATATAAAATACACCTATTAGAATAATAATCATTATCTTTACATAACATTCATCTAATAATGTACAGAACATTTTGATGACATTTTTGTATATATTTTCTTTATTTCTTCTTTGGATGATTGGTGAATATTTTATGGAAAAATAAAGAACCCAATAAAGTAACCGATCAATAACATTGTCACCACTGTTATAGATATTATACATTTTTTTACAGATAAATAAATGTTCCAGTCTACAACTTTGATGGCAATTTTGTATTTATGGGCTATATTTTCAAAATACCCTTGACCGTAACTATCGTGAGATAGAAGTTACCGCAATAGAGTAAAAAAACATAAATGCAAAAAATGTAAAATAAAATAAAATTGTAACGCTATAAACAAGACTTCCATACTCTTTACTCTTTTGCACTTTTACTATTTCCAGCCAAGTTAGCGTGTCAATGCTGGAACAATGCCATCAATACTTCGTTATTATGCTGAGACATAAATGTGGGGAAAACTGCAATATATTAAACCAGTTAACGTCCTTATATCAAATATTTATAACATGTTTATATAACTATAAATTTTGTTATTAGGTAATTTTGGTAAAATATATTCCTCACTTATAGCACGGCATATCTTTTACAGATTAAAGACTATATAACAGGCAAAGATCTAAAGATAGATTGATTAATCTTTATGTGAGGTGTTTTATTGGCATCTTAAATAAGTGCATACAAAGACGAAATTCTGGGGGCATTTACCGAGTTGTCAGAATAATTTATAGCTTTTCATAGGTTCCTTTATAACTTTTCGGATTTCGTATTTTCCCTTTACTTTGTTTTCATAAAATCACACGATATTTAGTCTAGAAGAAACACACTGAGTCAGGTTTCTTTTCACTGTTTCGGTTTGAGATGTTTTACTACAGGGCTACACCAGTATTGCATAACATTACTGTCTTTATTCCGTTTGTTGTTTCTACTTGCAGGAGTCGATATGAATATTTCATCCACTAGATTTTATTTGCTTTTTTAGCCCCAGATCAGCCCTGATTGAGTAGATCTATGATCAAAGGTGTTCCTATCGTGAACGTCCCTTCTTTTCATATATATATATTTCTAGCAGGTCGAGCGATTGCTTAGAGGTTCTTTCGTTGGCTAGATCCATTAGAGTGTTATCAACAGGCATGTTGACAGTGTTATGTCGTTGTATTGTAGAATCTGTAATCGTTAGATATGCGATTGCAACACCAACAGCTAGAAATTGCTATCTACAGCATATATTTATACTGGAATTTAGCTTTGATTAACGCATGGAAATTGATATTTTTGTAAGAAATTCCATTTCTTAATGTAACTATCTATAATTATATATTTTGGAAAATTATCAAGTTTTCTGAATGGAAATTAAATACCTTAATTAATTACAGGTAGCACGTTCTAGTGACAATATGACTAGAGATTCATTCCACAATGATAACAACGAAGGTAAACAACTATGTGTCTTAGTACGGAAATGGATAACGCTTCAATACTTAAACGTAATTTAATTTATTTAATCTTCGACAGTACCGAATTTGAGGGTATCTGTAATGATGTTCCATCTACACGAAGTTGCAGTTAAATTTTCTTTCTTTCATGTGAATAAAGATGCAGCACGTAATTATTGTAGTATTCATATTCAAATATTATATATAATTATCGTAATGTAAATATATATGTAACCAAAACTCTAAACAAACTTTGGGATCAAACTAAAATGGGAGTAAAATATTAAAAATTCCTATTTTATCATATTTAAATAAAAATGCTGCTCTTATTGTTCTTTTTAAACACCATATTTGCTAAAAACCTATAGCTCACCCTCTGCAGGTCTCATTCACCGTCACCACCTCCTCTTCTAGTAATGTTAATGTTATATAAACGCGAAACTTCTGCGCTTTCTAAATTTCTTCTCCTTTAACATGTAGCTTCCTTCTGTCTTGCTGGAATGTACGATCAAAAAGATCCAGATTTCTCTTTAAGGTAAACAAAATTACTTTAGCTTTGACCAGTAGTTGAGTGAATTGCCTTCAACGTTCTTCCTTGATTGTATATAGAAAATAGCCATCTCTTTAATTAATAAATTCTCCTAAATACTATCAGTGATTTAAATTTCGTATTATTGTACTAAATTATGTCAAACTTGAAATCCAATAGAACTTTTACAAGCTTTAACACTGCTGTGTGGACAAAAACAAAAAGAAGTATATTTGGTTGTAAATAATCATAAATCCATTAACATTATTCACTCGGTCTATATCCACATAATATGAATATGCTGATGAATCAATCAACTGATTGCGTTTCAATAATTAGCATTATTTATCCATAAGTAACAACCCCTATTGAATTTAGAAGGGAAACAAGCAGTTATAATCTTCATGCCTTTTCCAAGCGCACTAGTGACGTAGATGACGAAGAATCGAATTTGACACATCGTAACCTTACATAGTACACTGTATGAAATTCATCGAGTAGATAATGTCTCCAATGAGCCACATAGCTCATAAAGTCGGTATTCAGCTTACGATACTAGCGTTAAGTGGATGATTGATGAATGAACTCGCTGGATAAAATCTATGGCAAGTAACTTCCCCAGAAAAACTGGTATGTATTCCGAAGCGATATATGAACAGAAACCATAAGATAATGAGAAACAACTGCAGTATATATGAAATGAACTAGTTATCCAATACCTTATCCACGCGACCATTTCATTATTAGCCATTAACATATATTGATTTTAAAATGTACGAATTTATTGAGGCTCAGTAATTAATGCGGCAAATAATTATTGTGTCGTATTTATTATTATAATACCTAGTGTTTTCGTTATTGGTATCTGAAACTTATTAATGTTAATTTCTGTTGATAATGACATACTGCTAAGACACATATACTACAATAATATATTGTAAGAGAATGCCACCACGTGAATAATTTATAGTAAATAATGACTAATTCCCACATACCTATGTAAGACTTCTTTTAAATCAAATTTCATGTGAAGTCGCTGTAAACAGATACTTCCAGTTATGATGTGTTAATTTAGCGTTACTGAATAACTGTTATTCTAATACTGTCATCATAATTAATAAGTGATGAACAGATGCGTTTAACCACCCCACTTTATAAATTCATATCTATAACTCAGTATCTAATGACATGAACATTGCTTGTAAAGAGATTAGATACACGAGACATGTAGAATTTCAACTTTCATACTGTAGTTATCAATCATTTGAAGTAAAGTTACTTGTAAAATGTAACAGTTTTGCACTTGGGTATCAAATATTTCATTATAAGTTAACTTTGTGTATTCTATGATGCCGGGGAACAATATGGCAGATATAACATACCCAATGCTATTTTCTTCTTATGTTCTGTCCAAACTAAATTCTACAGTGCCTATTATAAGAAGCTGAGCATCTACATTGGATGAAATATTGGTTGCTTAATTAGGCACTAGAACACTATTTTTAGTGTGTGCCGGATTACCCCCACTGGAGCTCAGTTTACTAGTGTTTAATTAGTATTTTGTCAACTGTGAAAAGACGGAGGGAAGAGTTGACGCCCGGTCACCAATCAGTATTTGAACTGAGGCTGGAGTATGATGCGACTAAACACAGTAAGGTACTTAGTCCGGTGCTCCATAAATATTGCTAACTCTGTGCTCTCACATTAAATGAAATATTATTGGTTCCTTACATATACTCTAGGGAATGAGTATAGTCGATTGAATCGACTTCATTTTCCCGCCACTCTACCGATTCAGCCATCCACATAAATGTAGAGCATCTAGTATAGCAAGATGAAATATGCCATCACTAAAAATGATGTCGATAAATACCTTACTTCTGAAGTCGGTGCTAAACTCCCGAAACAAGATCATCACTATCAATAGTTTTATAGTGCCTGGAGCAATGAACAAATTCACTATCATGACAGTTCAGAGATAAAGATGATTTACACAAAAAATAAGGAAGCTTCTCACAATAAACAGTTTTCACCATCCTGAAACGGATGGTGATCGGCTGAATATCCAGAGACAAACTTTGGCCGTGAACTCATTGAACTACAGTTTTCCTACAAGGGCAGCAATTTACAGGTTCAACGAATTCCTTTAGCTGAACAAAGAGAGGTTCATCATCAAAGTACATAAACATAAGGCAGGAAAAGCCAAGTAAATCTCTTTAATACTGGGAGTGGTGTAAAAAATATATTCAAGCTGTAAGACCCAACAAATACATCTTTGAAAAGCAGCCTGAAGAAAAGCATGCTATAACACAGAGGAAAATTTGTAAGTGAAACCTTTTCACGGGCTATATTTTAAGCTGCTAGATTGAATCTCATGTAGATGAGGAAGCGTCTTGAGCATGTTTTCGTAACTCTGGGCTAAGGGAAGAGGTGGAAAGCTTATTGTAGTGATCCAACTATTGAGGACGGGAGTTTGAGCATCAATTAAACTATCGACGACAAGTGCCAACCTCTTAGCAAGCATCTTTGCCGAAATATTTAAATCTGTGTTGAGTAGAGTTATGGGCCTGAAGTTGTCTACTATGACCCCTTTGTTCAGGTCTTTCCTCGGCAGCGTCACCATTCTTCGGCTCACACAAATTGGAATGCTCCTAGTTTGCTGCTAGTTGCAATAGACAGCTGCCAAGACAGTAGCAGGAACGTCCGACATGGAACAATAAAGTTCGTAGGGTAGAACATTCAGTCCCAGCGATTTGCCCCACCCAACACGTCCGCTACTTCATCTGTTGAAATCGGTTTATCGCCGCATTCCGCATCTCCGGCCGAGAGTCGTGGCAGACAGCCGTGGTAGGCTCCTCATGAACAGTTCGGCAATGTGCCACTGAAAAGTAGCATACATCTGCTTGGAATCGGATAGCACGCGCCCGTTGCGGTTCGTCAAAAATCGATGTATGGCTTTGTTACCACGCTGCACCTTCGCCACCCGCATCCATCGAACGGAGTTCGCCCCCTCATTTCTCAGAGCACGCACCTTAGCACGAACAACGCATTCTTCGTGCTTCGCGTCGAGGAAGTGGCTAAGGGCCATTCTCGCCGCAAGCACATAGTAAGCGATGTGTTTTCTATTCGCCTCTTTTAATCGGTTGACTAGCTCCTCTGTTCTCTACTGCTACATCTTTGCTAAAATTTACAGATAATCCTGATAATCAGTTCACTATTTCACTATTTACTTCAAGGATACATAATGCAGCGACACCATCGGTAGTTGTTCGTATCCTGTCACTTGCGCTGCATTGTATCCATGGTAAAGACAAGTAATTATTGCTAACTCAATCCATCAAACTGTAAATAGGCACCAAACGTAGTTCAACTCATCGCTGAATTACTGTATAATTAAGTTGTTAGCTTGTAGTCTCAAGTTCAAGATCTCCTATGGGCTTAAATTGCTGCTTTGTTTAAGAAATATAGCCCCACAACGCTAAAGTAGACCAAAGACAAAATAAAACAAAACGAAACAAAAAGCAGCAAGAGCAAGAAAGAAAGGAATGTGAAGGAGAAAATATGGAGGAAATGCTATGGTTAAGAAACTAACGTCACTGGAAACTATTATTATCATACAAGAGCAAAATAATATTATGTACAAGTATGATAAGTATAAATGAAGGTGAATTCAAGTATGTCTGTCTAGAGATAGTTGCTATAGAAATAATGTGCCGTATGAATGGAGAAAATTTAACGGTGGTGAGAGTAGATACAGTCAAGTGTATTGTATAGTGTACTGTATATTAAGTGTATTGCATATTATAGTCGATTAAAATAGAACAGGAGAGATAGATTAGGAAGTGAGAGGAAAAGGGAGAGAGGGGACAGGGAAAGAGAGAAAGAAAGAGAGAGAGAGAGAGAGAGAGAGAGAGAGAGAGAGAGCGAGAGAGAGAGAGAGAGAGAGAGAGGTGATATGAAGAAAGGTTAGAAGAAAAAGAAGCAATATTGAGAAGAGCGAAAAGCGAAAGGAGGCGAGAAAGAGAAGAAACTACTAGGGGAGAGGAGGGGATGAAAACTGGAGGACAGAGAAAAAGACAAAGAGAGAAGAAGAGAAGAAGGGAAACAGTATAGTGAAGAGAAAAAAGAAGGGAAACAATGTGAGAAAGAGGCAAAAGAGAAGGAATTTGAAAGAGGAAGAGAGAAAAATAAAGTATTTAAAAATGACAATAGATGATAGAAAGGGAGGAAATGATGAAGAGAAAGCGGGCCTAATAAAGAAAAGAACAGGAGAAAAAAGAAAGAACGAAAGAAAGAAAGAAAGATAGAGAGAGAGAGAGAGAGAGAGAGAGAGAGAGAGAGAGAGAGAGAGAGAGAGAGAGAGAGAGAGAGAGA
>JAOPJM010001842.1:9887908-9900028 GCA_027124095.1 Muusoctopus leioderma
CTTGACTGGTACTTTATTTTATCGACCCCCGGAAGGATGAAAGGCAAAGTTGACCTTGGTGGGATTTGAACTCAGAGCGCAGCAAACCGGAACGAATACTGCAAGGCATTCTGTCCGACGCACTAACGACTGCCAATTTGCAGTATTAAATGTAATGAAACAATCTTCAGATTTCCTTAAATTCTTTATTTACTATTTGGATACATTAACAGAGAGGAATACAAACAATATATTTTTTATGTTCTGATATAAAATATCCATGCCGTGTCAAATAAAGCTGTTTAACTTGAGTTAGAACTCCACAGGGTTAATAATTACGAGGATTCCTATTAGGACGGCGATTCACTGCAAAAAAGAAAGTTTAATTAAAGTAAGCTACAAAATAATTAACATATAATTTAATGTATTACTGAAATATTAAACAGCTAGATAGCTTTGATGATTCTATTTCAATATATAAACACACTGGCTCAACTCTACCTCAGCCCACATACATAAACATTTTACCAAATCCTTTCACACCAGAACAATATTTCTCTACAACTCATTTACAATGCATATTTTCCTCTCAGACCACACACCTACAACCATTCAAATTAAGCATTAACTGCATTGTATTTACCACAACCAGTTATTTCTATCCCCCAATCTAGGAAGATCTAAAAATAATTGTTTAAGATATGGGCACTACACTCTTCCTCAGAATAAAAAAAAAACATTGAGACTGTTTATAATAATTTCATACAATAGACACAAAGCCTCACATGCATAGTGCAAGAGAAATGAAAAGTTATGAAGTTCAAGTCTTTCGAAACAGTTTTAGTTGGCATATGCGAAATAGGTTTTATATAGGAATTGAAACTAGATAGGAGACTCAGTTCACTAAGAACTTCCTACCACCAATTTCTTAAGCAGCGAGGGAGGGAAAGAATGTAAAATTGTGACATTCATGCCGTTTCTGAAGGCTGTTAATGGGAAATAATCGGTTTCTTACTTAGGCACAATGATTTTTGTAGAAGATAAGTTTAATCAATTAAATCAACAAGAGTATAATTATCCCAGAAGTATGAAACAATGGAAACGTATTTAGCTCTGCCTCTCTACAAATGAATTTGTAGAGGCAGAGCTAAATACGAGACAGCATCTGATCTGGTACTTTGCTAACTCAATACAATAATAATAATGATTTCTTACATTGACACAAGGCTTTACATTCTAGTCAAGGAGGTGAGACTGTGTCATATTTATACCTTCTCAAGAGCATTAACGTCAAGTGATAAGGCTCCTTCCAAAAGGTCACCAACTCAGTTTGTCTAGAGCTTACCTTCACTGTAATGTATGAGTGAAGATGTGAGGATGTTATTTCAATAATACATCTCGATAAATTTGTATTGTATCTTTAGAGGCTCAGTGGCAGATGGCTTACCCTATTGGACTAAAGGTCTTAATAAGGAACAATAGTCAGGATCACCTTAGTTACTACTACCCATTAATTCAGGATTGAGTAGCAGCAGTAAAATACTTTACACAAAAATTCAGGCAAATACCTCAAAGATACATGAAAACAGAAACAACAAAAGTCATACTTACTTCCTTTAATTCCCCACTGTTCACGATCTCTCTGCTTCCAGTTATCGCGTTTTTCTCTATCATTCCAGTTTCCAGAACGGTCATTCCTATCATTCCAGTTTCCAGAACGGTCATTCCTACCACCCCATTTGTTATCACCACGTTTATTCCATTGGTTGTTGTCTCGTTTATTCCAACGTCCAGCTTGTTGATTGGAATCATACCCTAATGATAAGTAACATAATTATACATAATTAAGTAGAAATCCATTTTTTTTAACTCTGAACATTACATATCTCAGATTATATAGGAACAATATATCTAGCTAGCTCCATAGTGTAGAAAGTAAGCTTCCACAGAACCGAGTCAGTGACCCAGTTTCAATTGACTCACATACTTCAATAATCTGTCTGGAAGGGCCAACCGTCCTCCTCTAACAATAAAATTATACATATTTTAAACATCATAGCTCATCTCCACCATTGAGAATTTGATAAGTCTGATTATATTTTTGAAGGACACCTTTCATTGTGAATGGTCAAGTAAGTGATTATTGCAATGATGAGTGGGATAGATAGGTGTTTATACTTATAGATAAGGATATTTATCCCACAAATATGTGTAACCCACACACACACACACACGCTAGTGCAATATAATAAGTTGCTTAACCATTCAATGTCTCTAAAATAGTATTTCAAACAGATGATCACATTTATCAATTACAGGAGTGGGAGATAATTGTGATGACTATATTTTTTAAGGGCAGAACTGAGATAAGTGAATTGAATAAAAGTGCTTAAGAGTACAAAACCTACTATATGTGTCATTATACCATTAGATAGACCCACACTGTAGTTTCACACAGATAATCCAGATGGATATTAATCCAAGTAGATGTCAACAATCCTTAGTAGACAGCAACATCCATTTTGGATTATTACCCACCCAGACACCAGTATAACATCATGGTATCAATTTAGCAGTATAGTTATTAAAATATAAATTACACATACTTTGGAGACATTTTAAAGCAGTTAAAAAAGATTAATTACTTTAATACCATTTTTTAACACTTTATTAGATATAAAAGAAACTAAAAGAAAAAATACTAACCAGACTTATAGTAGTTAAGACCAGGTTTATTTTCCAGTATACGTTCATTGTTTTCCACTAGGTTAGCAACCTTCTCTGATAATTGCAGAGCTAAAGATTGCAGACGGCTTGGTTCTGTACGATGCATAACCACAGTTTGAGTTGGTTCATCCAAAGATGCCTAATAAATTGGGGGAAAAAAAAAACAAATACTTATTTTTGTTTGATATCCCATAACTCATACTTGAGATCATAATATAACACAAGACTGATTTACATGTAATTTTTTGTACTAGAAACAAAACATGTGTTGCTTAATTTACGTTTCTCAGTTTACCTTAGATATTTTCTTTAAAAGTCAACCCTATTAGGTTTTACTATAACAATTATTCACACTTCAAGTAGGATACTTTCAGAAATCTGCAGATACTAAAATATTTAATTGAATATTAAAAGTACAAAATATCGTGTGCAGTTTTCAACTTATTGCATTGAGAAGATTTGAATTCCCTAAGCTTTGTCACATTCAGACAAAAAAAATGTAAGAGTATTGCTACAATGGTTGAATGAATGATGCTATTCGTATATACGAAATGATGCTATTAAAGTAAACAACAAGCTATCTCAACATGTTAAGATCAGCAGTAAATTAATACTGATTCTGAACCACTTCATTGTAGGCTCTATAAGTTACTTCAAAAGAAAATAAACAAAACACCATCACTTTAGAATAGTATCTCACTACTAAGTTTTCTTTTTCTTTTAATTGTGAAATTAATATACCAACATCAATTTATATTATTATTTGAGAGTAAAAAGAGGAAAAATTTTCAATGCAAAATTCTTGAAACAGATAATTTATGTAAATTAATTTGGGTAAGATAATTATCAAATACATAAAAATAGAAATCACTGACAGAATCTATGGATACACAAAAGAATCACCATAAGCTCCTCATTAAGGATCATCTTGCTGATGATAGAGTGGACAACAGGGGGTGTCAGTTGAAACATTTCACTGAGAGCAAGCATACTGAGAGTGTCATATACACTGCTATAGGTGAACAAATAAGTACGAAGACTCTCTTCTTGAATCTTTTGAGTAATAAGCTGGCGGACTTTATCTGCTTGTAAGAACAAATCCCAAACCTTCAGAAAATAGAAAGAATTCAATTATAAAATAATGAAAAACATTTGTTAAAAAAACAAAAAAAAACACAAATACATAATTTAGCCTCTCATTAAAATTATTTCACAACACTTAATTCTCTGTTTGGTATGGAATCTTATAAAAATAATCTATAAATAATGGTAGCTATACAAATAACAAGATGCATTATTGAAACAGAAATCAATCAAGTTAATTAAAATAAAGTAATCAATATATATTTTTTTTACAAGATACATGTTAAAATATAATTACAATACATGTGGAAACTACATTTTGTTCTATACATGGCTTTGGCATGGCCACAGCCAAGAAACTGAAACCAGTATAAGATAACTTCTTCAAAATAGAACACCTTTAATGATTAAAAAAGTAAAATGGCATCAGATTCGGGAAATACAATATATAAATGTTCTCCTTAAATTTGAGGTTGAGTGAACTTTTATATGAAAAATTTTAAAGTATATACTCATGTATACGTCAACCTTACTGTATATACTCATGTATATGCCAACAACCTCGTTTTACATACAACTTTCTTGGCTAAGTATTTGACTCACATATAATCGCAGGCTGTGTTTATCAATGTTGTACTTCAATGAAATTTCCATAAAATATTCAAAATTCAACATTAAAGTTTCTTCCCCAGGATCCTGATCTATCTTAAACTATTTCAGATTTCCGGAAAATGCTTCTCGTCCTAGGAAATCACAGGATATTTTTTTTTAAATGTTAGTTTCCTTTATTTTGTGTTAAGACTAAAAAAAATCTTTAAATAAAATTATAACTTATCAGAATACATTTGTATTTGTTAATTTTGACTTTATATATACTTACGTGTGTATATGTATGTATGTGTGTGTGTGTGTGTATATATATATATATATACATACACACACACATATACAATTACACACATACATACAGACACACACAAATCTGTTGATTAAACTGAAAGTTGTTTGAAGTTTATTGTATTTGTTGTATTGAAAGAAAATTTTATGATACAGGAACGCACAGATTTTCAAATGACAGGAAATAAGATACATTTTAATTCGCACATATATTCACTTTATTTTATATCATAATTTTCAATACACGTAAGATAAACATATTTGATGTCAGTATTGACTGTAAATTACGGCTGTACAAGTCGACTTTTTAAGCCTGAAAAAATCTCTCCAAAACTAGGGTTCGACTTATACAGCAAGGATAAAATGCGAACCTTTACCACAGAGTGGTCAACCAGTGGAACAGCACTCCTAATAATCGCTGTACACCACTTACTGTAACTCAAGCAGGCTGCCACAAATATTTCCAACTAAAACTCGTGTTTGGTGAACATATTTAACATATTAACACAGAGACTAATGCTTTTGCCACAGGTTACCATAGCCTATTCTTATTTAGGCCTAGGTTTTGGCCTACCAGTAGCCTACTGTATGTTTGGGGGGGGTCAACCTATGCGGCAGGTATAGGCATAACCCAGAATTTTGAGCTAAAAATATTGAGGTCAACTTATATGCCAGGTCGACTTGTACGCCGCAATTTGCGGTACTAATGTGTGTGTGTGTGTGTACATAATCAGAAATTTTCGTCAACCAGAGGCTAGTGACACAGTATTGAATGGCTGATTTTGGCATCTACACTATACCATGTTCAGCAGATAAGTCACATGCAGGTTTTCACGTCGTATTTTCATGGAAAAAGGTGCAACTTATACACGAGTATATACGGTATTTTTCAAAGTTAAATGTTGGTAAAAAAAATATTTCTTTCTCAATTGTTCCAAATTAACTTGTATAACATATTACGAGCTTGTCGATGAATTATCTCCCTTGACATGAATTTTTCTTTATACAGGTAGAGAGGTGATTATAACGAGTAAAATCTTCATGAATATAGCAATAAAAAAATTTTAAATTGGAAAACTACATCGAAAATCATGCCTTGCAAGTGGAAAACCATCTTAAAAGAAGAAAGGACACATTGAATAATGTAGTCTTAGATAATGTAGTCATAGATGTTTGAAAAAGAAAGATGGGATGGTCAGTCACAGCTGGGTCATGACCTTGATCATGGGTCTGCTCAGTGAGGGCTAACCTGAAGCTAAAACGTCAACAGCCTATCCAAAAATAATATCTTTAAACCTTGTCTTTTGCTCATATCACTAAACAATAATGAAAAAAGAAAGCAGTTTACTGAAAAATCCTACACTAGTAAGGGATTTATATTTACTATTCTCTGGGATGTATATTTACTATTCTCTGGGATGTATGAGTGATTTTTTTTTTATTTTACATACAGCTGGCACTGCAAGCATTTCTCTTTATCAGCTGTCAACTGGAGCTCACTACAATTTCGGTATTTTCAGACAGTATCACTCCCTCCAGCAGTACCAAGTAGCATTGATGCTACCAGGGAATGTCAAGGATCTTTTGGCCCACACTGTAGCACTTCTCCCCCCTCCCCTCCTGTTATCCATTCAGCGACTACACCAAAACCGATGGCAGCTGTAACCACTCCAACTAAACAACTATTTTGTTTTACTACTTGCTAAGGATTTGTTCTTTGCTCTCAGCCTTATCTTCCTCTCACATGCCTCTGCCATATTTTCTGCTTTGCTCTGCAGTCAGCGAAAAGGTTTTTAGAAATTATCCAACTGATTTCAAAACATTAATTTTTAAAAAGTTCTTAAAATCAAAGATTTCAAATAATTAGTCTAAAAATATCTTAGGCAAGGATCTCAAAGTAATGAAAAGCATATAAAAAAATTCTAATCAAAAAGGGACATAATTAAGCAACAATGTAGGTACATGTGCCATTAAATCACAACAATATCTAACAAAATTGTAACTAATATATTTCAAACATAAATAGAAACTTTTACCTTTCCATTCATCTTTTCATTAATAACAAAATTCTTGCAGGCCTCCCAATCTCCAACTTTCATTGCCTTTGAAGCAGCTACAATGTGTTCCCTCATGCTCTCTGGGGGGCCAGTCAATGTTTGCCTCTCACTGTTCCGCAGTAGGTTGTGATAATTACGGCTAATCATACGTCTCCTAGCATCAAACTCATGCGCTGAAAAAAAAAAAAATTGAGAACCATGAATAATCAAAAAAAAGAAGTAAAATTATTTTACAAAATGAAAAAGATGAAATTTCAGAAAAATTGTTATTCTTTTCTCAGTTGTATTTAATTTCAAAGAAGATCACAAAAACAACTTTATGAAGTAAAATGGTTGTGAGATTAAAGTGTTAGACTAGCTCAAGAATTCCATTCATACCATTGTATAGTGCACATTAACCTACTTGTCTAGACCAGGAACATTACGCTGTCCACTTCAGTCTGACTGGGAACATCTTCTACTGCTACTTCACAGCAGAATTTTTAGTACGGCAATTTAATTTAAAGAAAATATAGATATTAAAGTATAATCCCAATCTCTAGTTAGTATACCATCTCAAATCATGTTTTCAAACACCTCTAAAACATATTTCAGAAATAATGAAAATAATTAGATACAACATAATCAACATGATTAACACATGTTTTACAGCCAATTTTTCTTGATGACATAGAAGTATCTGTAATTCCTGAATTTAGATATTTGCATTAGTTATCAGAATAGATAACTATCAACAATTATGTACAGCTCGTATCTAATTCCTTGTTAAAAAGCCCAAGTGTTCAGCATGATACAAAGCTTTGGGACAGGACTGAATTAATGGCTCATGAACTCAAGTTTTCCTGCAAACATTAACTAAAGATGTTTGGGCTGGACATCAGCTGCATCAATCTCACCAGTCTTGGAGGGTCTGCAAAGATCATGGATTCTGCCTCTTCTCTCCTGACTAACTTATTTTAACCCCTTCACTGTCCCATTTTCTCCCCAAAACGTGTCAAAAAGAGACCAATTTTTTATATTTCCTTATTTTGTAGTACTTTTTATGCTGTTTACCAAGAAATTATTTATTTTAAAATATGTTGATATTTTATATATAAAATATTAGGATTAGTATTCCTTTGTCGGCAAGGACGAGATTAATCGTCTTGAGCATAGAAAAGCTCACAGACCTTCGATATCGACGAATAAACTCGTCTTAAGTGTAATTTTGTAAACTAACATTTGGACGTGTATACTCGTCCGAAATTGAAGTGGAAAAACGAGTATACACGTCATTGCCGGTTAAGGGGTTAAAAAAAGAGCTAAAATGACAGCTAAGTATATAGGGAATTGCTAAAGTCATTATAATAATGGGAACTTTGTAAATAAATGTTGTCAAAATACACAGAAAAATGTTAATTTGAAAAGAAAATGAAAAATAGGCTACGGATTATTATATGATCAATGAAGGAAAATTATTTTTCTAACAAATCAGAGTAACTATGATGCCAATGAAGTAACTATGATACCAATGAAGTTGGCCAAACAAGTGATTACAAAAGGTGTTTTTGCAGTTAACTATAAAAACAAGTTGAAACGATTACAATACCTGCCATGTAAGGTATTTCAATAAGCATAGCTGAAACCAAATATACACATTCCAAGAGTTCTAAATTAATATGCATATGGTAAGGCATCTGTCTACGCTTCTCTATCAATTCTTGCTCAGGAGTCCGTTCATGTTGTCTTTGTAAAAGTAAACCCTGAAAATGATATCAAATCCAAGTCTTAAATGTTAAAATATTCATTACCAAAAGAAAACATTTGAAAAAATATTTGAACTAGAGTGTAAAAATAAAAGAAAAACATTAAAATAAAGCTTAACTTCACAAAGACAACCAAAACTGCCTCAGAAACCTCATGTGTATATATATATATATAAGCTGGTTCCAGATTATATTATATTTGCCTATTTAGATTAATAGAGATAACAATTGTTTAAACTGGAAGTGGGAACTAAAGAAATAATAATTTCTTACATTGGTACAAGGCTTAAAAAAAAATGTGTGGGGGGGGGGGGGGTAAGTCAATTAAGTCGACCCAATTACTTGACTGGTACTTTCTTTATCAATCCCGGAAGAATGAATGGTAAAGTTGACCTCAGCAATATTTGAACCTCCGTCCAACCCATGCTAGCAGGGAAACACAGACATAAAGGCATTTTGTCTGATGCTCTAACGATTCTGCCAATCCATCGCTCTAAAGAAATAATGCAAATGAAGATATAAAAAATTATCATTTCATTCAATAATGGCAGAAGTTATTTTCTGGAGAGGATATAGTAAAACGAATCAAACTAAGTGCAATACTGGTGCTTATGTTATCAACTACAAACAGATTAAAGACAAGTTGAACCTGTATGATTTAAACCAAAAACAGGACAAAATTAAATGCTGCAAAGCTAGTCCAATACTCCAAAATAATGATTTTTTACAAAAGCAGAAAGCCATAAATTTATAGGGGAGGGGACCAATTGGATCAACTCCTCTATATGACAGGTAACTTATTTTATCATTTCTAGTGGAATTTAAACACAGAAATCACAGAGACGAAACTAAATATTGTAAGTTATTTAATCCAGCATTCTGCTGCTTCTGTCACTCTACCACCTTTAAAGATTTAAAAAAAAACAACAATAATGATGTCTAAATTTGGAATGAATAAGTTCAAAGTTATTGGGGTGAAGTATAGTCAATTAAATCAACAACTGGTAATTTATTTTATCGGCTTCAGACCCAGCTGGATTTGAATTTAGAAGATACAGGGACAAAACTAAACAGTGAAAATATGAAACGATGTTTTATAATCTAGACACTAAAAGGTAGGATAAAAAAAAATTATCATTCAAGGAATACACCTCACATTAAAAAATTGCAATAAATATCAATGCACACAAGAGTCAAAAACTAAAGACACTAACCTGAGCCAGCAATTCTTTGGCACGCCCAATGGAAAGGATATCAACAAGTGCATTGTGGGCATCCTTTATCAAACCTTGCCGGAAAGCACACAGTCCTAATTGCACCATTGTACGATTGTACTGAATCTAAAAATGAAATGTTTCAATAAATAAAAAAATTCTACAAACATGAAATACAATTAACAATGATTAAAAAAAATTATCTACAAATCTTAATACTCTCATACAGTTTTATAAAACAAAAAGTACTAAACAAAAAACTTCCTACATTTTATTCAAACACACTGGCTACTATTAACACTGATTCTTGCGTCCCTTAGTGGACATGACTCCCTCGCCTACTTTCTTTCACCCTTGCAGCTTGGCTATCCATCCCTTCTACTTATCCGATCCATGCTCTCACCTACCATCTTCCACCCCTGCTGCTTAGCATTCCACCTACTATCCACCACCTCTGCTGCTAGTCATATCACCAACCATCATCCACCTTTGCCATATCTATACCTCTGCTACCAATACAATCCTCTATCCAACCTCCTATCCAATATGTAGTTTACATTATCATGCACATCCCCCCACCTTGCTCACTGGCATCCAATCACCTTCCCCAACACACTCGTACACATACCCCCCTCCCCTGCACTTCCATAATCACTGCCTCCCCCTATCACTCCCATACTCTTACTCCTCACTCCTCCCACTAAGGTACAATCTGTTTCTTTTATCTCACCTATACCCATTCTCTTCCTACCCTCTCATACATAATTTATCTTCTATTCACACTCTCAGGTCCCGTCTGCCCTCAACGGATAGAGAGGCCTCCTTAGCCTGCAAGAGGCAAGGTACCCTCTCTAGTGATGGTGACACAATAAAATGCACCTAGTGCACTCTGTAAAGTGTTTGGCAATAGAACAGAGACGACATGGAGCAGAAAGAGCTCTTTAGTCATGTCTTGAACATGACCTTTCTAGTGTTGGTGTCACGATAAAATGCACCCAGTACAATCTGTAGTGGTTGGTAATAGGAAGGGCATCCAGCCGTAGAAACCAAGCCAAATGAAACATGAGAGAAGTGTGGTCCCCCGACCCATCTAGGAGTGGTGACTCCGATTGTAATCGTCACAAGCCAAAATCACCCATCCAACCCACACCAACATGGAAAACGGGCATAAAATAATGATGGTGTAGTTAGATTCATAAATTCTTCTATTAAATATGTTATTCTAAATTGTACGTTTACTCAATTTTATTAAAAGAATTGTACAAAGCCCGAGTAACATTGATGAGCTAGTCGCCACTGCATTGTCCAGTATTCTTATTTTATAATATTTGTCAGTCTCATTTTATATCCGATACTTCAATGATGCTTTAGTCTATATATACAATTCATTATTTTATCATGCAGAACTTACAAAAATTTTAAAAGAAAGTTTTACAGTTATTATATTGTTAGTCAACTTTGAGTTGTCTGATACCCTTCCAAGTACAGTTGTCAATTAAAACAAAACCCCAGCTCAAATAATAATTCGGTGGAGCAAGTCTGTTTTAAGATTGATACTCTGCATAGCATATGGCCAGTTATCTATCACCTGCTGAATGTAACTGGCAAATAGTCCAATTTAACACAGTAGCTACAATTATAAACCTTCTGTGTGGGGTTTTCTCCCTTTGATCGCTATATAAAGCTGTGCAATGTGAAAGTTCCACTCTAGATTTATCATTTAAATTGCTGAAACAACAATAGTTACAGATGATTGAAGTTTATCTTTTATTATAATAGATAGGAACTAATGTTACTAATCTGAGCAAATTATGAACTTGACGATTAAAAATATGAAATAGAAAACTTTCTAAGTATCTGCCAGAAAAATTACAGCCTAATGATTTTTAAAAACTTGCTTTCAGATAGCAACCTGTTTACATAGATAGCCAACAAGGGAGTCTGCTAAAAATAGCAGCCAAATCTCCCTCAAATTATTCCATACAATCTTCAAAAAGGAAAGACAAATCAGATAATGAATTGGATAATGTAGTCCGAGATACAGCTTGGGGGAAAATGGGGATGGTCATGGGGCTGGAATGCCTTTCATCAGGCTTAACTAGGCTAAATAAAACAGATAGCTATGGAAACAGATACACAGAAGAGCAGCAAAGACAAGCTTACCAGACACCCACACTGGGGAAATGTGATACTCCAAGAAATAAAAGCTTATTTCATATTTTTAGGGCTTTTTTTAAATTTATGGATAACGATGAAATTATTAGAGTTAAAAGAGTTGCGAAAATAATGACACTGAAACAGTTCAAAAAAACTTCTCAATATCTACATCTAATAGGCGCAAATGGCTGTGTGGTTAAGGAGTTCGCTTCGCAACCGCATGGTTTCGGGTTCAGTCCCACTGCGTGGCACCTTGGGTAA
>JAOPJM010001842.1:9906598-9919664 GCA_027124095.1 Muusoctopus leioderma
CACATGCCCATACCAGCGCAGCCTTCTCTCTTGGACACTACACTTGATTCCCCTTATACCTAGTTTTTCTCTCATCTTATCTGCGCTCTGTCGTTGACGTACACTAACATTACACTACACATCGGAGCATGCTTGCCTCATTTCTCTGTTTTTACAAAATAAACATAAGATTATTTGTTAGTGATATTGCATGTCTATGGCAAGTGAAATACATGCTGAAATTTTTTTTTATAAATACATGCAAATTGCATATTCTTACCTCATTGCAAAATATATCCAGCAAATTTTTATGAAAATTCATAAATAAGTAAGAAAGCTATGTCACAAGATCCAGGGTGACTGTGTACTCCAAAATGACAAACAACGCTATTTGGAACAACTTTACACATGCACTTCAGTATGATATTACTGTATAAACAAAACAAAACGAAAAACCTGCTCTTTTTCAACTACAGGAAGTCAAACTAAAAAATAGTTATTTCCCCTATATAGCTCGTTTCTCACTTTGAAATCGCTATTCTCACATGGAAGTAACATGTGCTCACTTAGAATTAAAAAATACTGTAGAAGCAAAAGAGAAATAGGATTGAATCATATGAATGTTTGGAGTAAATTCAATTTCCAAATACCAAATTCTCAACTGTAAAGTGGGAGTAGTACCTATTTAAGGTAGATAGAATCCAGTAGAGCACTGTACCTCAAGAGACACAGCTACAGAGACGCATACACAATGGCTATAAAAGGAATTATTCAACTTGCATTTCTTAACACCTGTCATTTCAAGTACAAGTTGTTATATTTTTAAAATGTCATATATAATTTCTGCTAATAACACAAACAGAAATATCAACACAATCTAATATATACATTAATCTTTGTTCATTTCTATGCTGTGTTGTTAAAGAGTAAAATTGAAAAACTATAAAACATTATAATAAAGCCAATATCTATGTAAGAATCTTCAAGAAATATAAAGATTCTCAGTTTCAACTAGCATATATAAAAATATCAAAAATAAAGATTTCAATGGCAGTACCTCAGCATAGCCACAGCCTACAGGCTGAAACAAGTAAAAGAGTAATAATTGAATATAATGGTTTAAAAAAAAGAAAAAGGAAAAAGCTTACTTTTGCCACATTTCTGGCTTCATGTTGGTAGCTATATTGGGGTTGTAATCATATATAGCAGCAATGATCGCAAATATTATCTTAGATGCCATAGCTGGACCAAGCAACTTGTTTTCAGACACAGTAAGCAATTCTTCAAGAATACCTATCATTTCACTGCGATCTGTGGCCTTCTTTCCACGTGCAGAAATGATTTCAGTTAACTTCTTCATAACTGCCTCATGGTTGATCACAGTGTCTTTGCTGAACATCTTGGGTTTTTCCTGCAGTTAAATAGAATGGCACAATGAAAGCATTTTTAAGAAATTCAATATATAATGGAATCATCAATAAACTCTATTGATCGAATTTTGAGCATTGTAATAGGATTATAAACATTATTTAAATGATAAAACAATAGATTTAATTAGATTTAATTTCTGAATAAGTAAATTTACTACCAAGTAGTGCATAAAATATCACTATGCATTTGACTGTTTACAAGTGTAGAACTGAATGACGTAAAAACATTCAAGTCTGCCACGTCAAAAAGCACGACAACTTAAGTAACTATTTATAAATTATTATTATTTTTTTTTTTTAAGGTTTAGTCAGGAAGAAGAGGATGCACCCCTGACTCTCGCATGTTCTCCAAGACATATGTTCAGCTTGGAACATCTGTAAGTTGACGACTGCATGGGAAAAACATGAATAGGAAGGGAATTCCAGAAGGCTGACATTCTGGGGAGAAAGGAATTGGCATAGTGATGAGTGCAAAAGGGATGGAGACAAGTTTGTTGAGTGGGCTTTGGTTGAGGTGGTATACAAGTAGCTAGCTCTGATGAGAGGAGGCTGTTGTAGTAGCAGTAGAAAAAACAAGAGTGAAGAGGCAGCACATCTGTGGATAGAAGTTGAAGTGTGCAGGTGAATGACTTCTTGCCAATTAGTTGGATGGAAGAGAGCACAGATGGACAAGTCAATACAGTACTGGCCAACCAGTTAGTTATCTTGTCATTGGCACTGAATTGTATCTATCACTTGGCTAAATAGATAGTACCACAGGGTAAGAACTCACTTCTATAAGCAATTGCAATGCTGAAAATTGATGAGTATTCCACTAGCTTGTAGTGCTACGGTTAACTCCTCCACTGAGTAGCTTGAAGAAGGATGGGCTCCATCAAACTGAATTGCCTTCATACTCTACACCAGGGGTTGGGAACCTGCAGCTCTGTAGCCTATCTCGAGTGGCTCTTAGGTCCTCTGAAATTTTCATTTTTTTATTTATTTATTATTTCCACAACTTATGACCCGGGCATTGAAGCAATTTCAGATAAGATTCAAAGCCAAAAATTGCATTGAGTAAGAAAAAAGTTAGCTAAATTTGTTTTCTTGTATTTATTTTTGTTTATAATAAATTATGTGGCTCTGATAGCCTCAATAGTATTTTTTTTTTTTTTTATATATAGCTAAAAATGGCTCTTCAGATGAAAAAGGTTCCCAACTCCTGCTCTACACAAAGAAAAAAATGAGCCAATGAGGGAGCCTCTATGCAGTTGTTTGGCATGCTAGAAATAGCAGCTAAATCTCCCTCCCATCTTTAAAAAGAAGATGCAGTGGAAAATGTAATCAGAGTACACTTTCTGAATAAAAGATTGAATGGTCATGGCTGAAATGCCTTTGATCATCGGTCTAGTCAAGCAGAACCAACTTGAGGGTGATAGGTGACACTAACAACACAAAGAAAAAGTCTCCAGTAATGTTTCTATGAAAACAATGAGTTATGGGATTCAGCAATAATCTTTATGCTTCTATTTATCATCGAATTGTTAAAAAAACTTTAATACAACATTTTTTAATTAAAAAAATCCATTAAAATGTCAATGGAGTAAAAATTAAATTAAAGCTCACCAGTTAAATATTTGCTATCTGGAGACAAAAACAAATATAGCATTCAGAAGAGGAGAACAGTATTTACCATAACCATTGGAATGCCACCTTTCACTTTTTCCCATTCACCTTCATCTTCATGTTCAGATTTTTTAGATGCTTTATATTTTTTCTTTTTCTTCTTTTCTTCTTTTTTGCCATCAGCAGTTGGTCTATGAAGAACACAAAAACATATATATAACTATTTCATAAACAGAGATAAAGAAAAATATAATAAAATCGTTATCTCTACCTATATGCTTCATTATATGAATTGTTGGCATATACTGAAATTTCATTTCATAATATCCTATCATGCCTTGTCTACAGTTAATTTATGTCAACCCCAAACACATTCGAAGTGACATCATTAAAAAAAACCACCCTTTTGTTTTATATTAACAAGTTTTAAAAGGTTCCAGTCACTTGCTCCTACAAAATTTGTATTGCTCAGAATATTCTAAATTAAAATGAGACAATTTAGACTGAAGTTTGAAATACTCTTCATTTTTCTCAAAGAAGCATAACATAAAAAAAATTACAGAAAAATGATATTGCAATTTCTGAGATTAATACTCAATAATTTAGGTGCTGATTTTAATACTAGCTTCTTAACTTCATAATTATACTAAAGATTATTACACTAATTACACTAAAGATTATAACTATAAAATGAAATATAATCTTACTGTCAAATTAGATATAAACAAACTCTTGGATATTTCTAAGTTTCTTTCTTTATTTTTTAATGAATATGTTATGCTAATCTCAAAAAAAGTAATATTTGATTTTCAAATGATCTGATTTCACAAATATTGAGGATAATCCATCAGATGAGTATATTTAACATCAGAAACTATGAATTTTTAGAAAACTTACTTTTTCAAGAAAGAAGCAGCAATATGGTCATAATCATCATCGTCTGATGAAGATTCATCTGAACCATAATCAGTCCAGTCATCATCATCATCCTCTGAAGAAGATTCCTATTAGCAATAACAAAGTTAGTCAGAAATGAAACTGCATATATGATAACTAATAATTAATTTGTAAGCAAAGAATAGCAAATAATAAAACAGACAGATGCTTCCTATAACTAAAATGAAAGCAGAAACTTCACTTGTTAAATAATAAATTATTCAGCCCTTCACTTAGATTTAATCAAAGTTGAACAATAGTCCTATTACTCATTAGATCCAATGTCTGAATATGTTCAGAAAATGAATAGCTAAACTAGATTTAAAAATTTAAATGGATTTCTCATTTTTCACTTTCACTCCTGGCGCATTTCTTCTATAGAAATCATATTTTGATCTGCTTCTTCTTTATGATAAAAAATGGTTTGGTTTCATTTAATAGAAAATAGCTTCATTGATTCTGAAAAAGTTTAACAAGATTCAATTCTTTTTATGTTGATTTTCATTAAGTGGCAGCATCTTTTTCCCTTACAGACATAATTATATAATACTTTCTCTATTAATATAATAATTAAATCCTTCCCTAACTTTTATCGGAATTTGATTCAATGAAGTATTTTAATGACAAAAGACAAATAATTGACCTACCTTGGGTTTAATAACTTCAGTTTCAATATGCTTCCGTGTAAAATCTGGTATCTTATCATCATCTCCAGATAAAGAATCATCTACAGAAATCAATTATTAATAACTATTATAGAAATTTTACAGAAAAATGGTAACTGAGTAGAGTAGAGATCAAGGAAAGTAGGCAATATGATAAATGATCAGTTCTTTAACCACCTTGAGTTCCTCTCCCTCCTCAGTGAACATTGCAGTATGTGCTGACAAGAATCACTCTGACCTGTACTATCAAGTCTGGTCTACCTCATGCTTGAGTTAGGTCACCTTCACTCTTCTTTCTGTACATTAACAGCCTACTTCCTGTAACTTCTAATAACATATACTTCTATGCAGATGATATGCTTCACTACTTCCACAAATAGGAATCATCCATATGCAACCTAAATAACCACACCTGACTTGCACTGCCTCGATAAACATAGACCTTGAAAACCTACTTCAATAGGGGGACACAACAACCTAGTCTCTTTCAACAACACAAAAATTCAATCACTACTCATATCATGGAAATAGTTTTATACTGGATGGATCTCCATTTGGATTTCAGATGGTGAGTGTTCAGTTGTTCAATCAACTGAACTTCCCTTAACGTAATCCTTAGGCAGAATCAGCGTGACACAGTAAAGGCTGGACCTTTGAATTACAGGTAAAATCCATCCGACGGGCTTCTACAACATTTCCGTCTCCCCAATTTCACTCAAAAGGCTTGGGTCTACTCAAGGCTATGATAAAGAGACTTGCTCAAGATACCATGTAGTGCAATCGAACCCAGGACCTCGTGATTGCAAAGCAAATTTCTTAACCATTCAGCCACGCTGCATCTATGATATACAGAGGCAGTTTTATACTACACCCTCTTTATTCATGTAAAACACAATTAAAACCCTCAAATTCACTACATATGCTGGGCGTCGCAATATATAACTGGGCCTCGTATCCCAAAAATTAGGCCTCCTATTCGGGGTCAGAAAATACTTCAGCCCCGATTAATTGCTGACCTTCTACAAAGTTTAAAACCCACATTAGAGTACTACTGACATATCTGGGATGGTGCTGCTGCTGCTACACAAAAACATCCTAGACTGCATTCAGAATACCAAGCAGCTGACTACCAAACATTCACTCATCAACTAACTACAAGTAATGGCTCACAGACATGCTGTTTCTTCTCTATCTGCTCTTCTTAAATGTCTAGTTGCAAACTCCCTCCAACCAAGCCCACCAAATACACTTGTTAACCCTTCTGTATCTCACTCCCAGATCTGCACTAAACACTAGCTAATCCTGCTCCCCCTCCCCTCGAACTATCACTTTCTGGAAAATTCACTCCCACCCACATTTTTCCTGAAGATCTTCACCAGGCTGCGAGGGCCTGCAAAGGTCACGTGTACTAACCTACCTATTTTGATTAACTTATAAAAATATGAATCTAATTGGTATCAGCTATAGTAGAGCATATAAAAGGTAGAGAATATCAAGATGACTTGATATGTAATAGATCAAACTTTAGACCACTGAACTTCATAAATGTGATGACACAGGGACGCATGAAAATATGTAACTGTACAAACCAATTGAATTCATACAGCATGGAAAAATAAATATTAAGATGATGATCATTATAAATGATAAAAGACTATTAATGTTTGTTGTAGTGTCAATGGAGCTGAAGATAGACCAAAACTTTATATAAAATATACTAATAGCACTGAAGTTAACATGGCAATGCACTAATGTAGGAATAAGAAAGCATGAAAGAAGAAATAGAACAGCATGGCTTTGTTTCTGTTACAGAATTAGTAGTTGGAATTCCAGTCGCAAGATAAGTGTAGAGGACTTTTGCAACACAGGGGCTAACCCTTTAAGTATTAATCACACAATATTTAGTTACATTCAACTCTGATCACACCTCATGTCAACAAAGTCCTTGTTATGCCACAATACCAATGGTTTATGCTTTCATGTGAAACTATTTTATTAGCTGGTTTAAATAATTCTTTGTCACAGAAATTTCTTATAGTAACTAATAATCTTTTTTAAATAGGTTTATTCTCCATTAGCAATCACTTTAATCAAAGAAAGCCAACAATTGGAAACAAACATCTAAGGGCGACAGAAATTTTCCCAGGAAATCCAACTTTATGGTGTTTCTACACTTGTATTTAATTAGTGGCGTTATTTTAGATTTACATCTATTCTTCTTTGTCAACATTTGCAAGCTGGTGAAACAATTATTTTACAGATATATGCTTTTGCTACTACTAACTGCTCAAACATGAATTAGGAGTTGTATCTATCAGACAGACATAAAGAGAGTAACAAGCCGGGTTTATAATATTTCCCAAGATGTTATATCTTTCCCACAATGGTAGATGATTTGAACAACTCATGACAATGTGATCAATAGTGCAGCATCTTAACCCCACAGCCATTGAGCCTCTAGATGAAATGAACAATGAAACAAGATTCCAAATGTAAACAACATCAACCAATCAATTCCCAATCATTTTACCATAAAATCTTCCATAAAGGAATAATCATCATGCCAAACAAAGTATATCTCATGCATACACAAACATAAAAAAAAAAAAAACTTACCATCATCATCATCATCATCGTCATCATCATCAGCATCGGAACCTTCATCATACTCATCTCCCTCATCTGGGTTCTGAAGTAGATAAAAGTATTAGAAAATGTTTGTTTTCAGTACTAAAAATTATACAGATAGGTAAGTGAATGAATGTCACATAGCTTTATTGTCTTAGCATCCATTCCATTAACAAGTGATCATCCCTATAGACTTCAGAGAAGAAATGGCAGTGTGGCATTTATTCTTTTCGTGCTCTCACACATGCTCTCTCACACACACACACACACACACACACACACGCGCTCTCACACACACACACGCACACTCTCTCTCTCTCTCGCTCACACACACACACACTTAAGTACATGTATACAGGTTCACAAAAACTCAATGCATCTTCGATATTTTTTCTCATGAATGTATGATGTAGAACCAGAAGCTATATCAAAGCAACTGAAATTTTCTGAATGGCTGGTGAATAACGTAACTTAATAAATAAATAAATGATTAAATCTGTAAAAATAATAAAATACCTCTCGGTATTTCGAGATCTCATCTTCATAGTCACGTTTATAACGCCGAAGTCGCTGACGGAGTGTGGTTAGACCTCGAGCATTGTTTTTGCTCATCTGCTTTCTTCCATCTTTATCGTCCCAACACTATAAGAAAAGAAAATACATTTTGCTATTTCAAACATGAAACTAAAACAGATAATTCAAGCAAAAATTACTTCCAGTCCAAATTTCACTAAAGGTGAAAACATTGTGGCAGGAGGGAACACTTGAAAAAAATTTTTATTCAGATTTTCACATTAACCCTTTCGTTATCAACCCGTTTTATACCACACAAAACTTTTCATGGTCCTAGATTACCAACATGCCCGATACTGCCCATAATAATCTATTCATATTTAAATGAGATATCAATGTAAATCTCATTACTACATTAGTGATAACATGTGACTTTACTAGATAAACACTTGCTGTATATCATCTGGCATTTTCATAAAGTGAAATTTGTCTTCTCCGAATTTTGGGGATATTTTTTCTACATCATTATTATTATCTTTTTTATAACTTTTTAAACTTGAAACAAATGGCTACCATCTTCACATTCAGTTGCAGCGACTCTGAATTTGAAGGATCTTTGAAAGAAGCAGCGACAGCAAATGAAAAATCTAACAAGCATAACCATGTTGGATATTTCAATTTCCGATAGTGATAGTAACTCTGACAGCGATATTGAAAATGAGAACGAATTTATTACAGTAACACAAGGGAGGAAATATTTTAAAATATTTCCCGTCAAAATTTTTCAGAAGAAACCAGACCCAATTACAGTCTTCCCAATAACTCAAAATCAATTGATTATTTCCTATTATTTTTTCCAATTGAAATGTTCTAGACAATAACTGCAGAAACAAATAGTTACGTAGAACATGAACAAAGGAAAAAAGAAGACAAACTATGATCCCATACATGCCTGGACAAAATTTGGGTATTTTTTACAGTTATATGAAAAAGACACAAAGAAAAACACATACCCCAGTAACAAAATCCTCTAATTCTATTAGGTATTGAAGGTGAAATTTTAGAATACCCTCATTATCAACAACTTTTGGGGCTTTTTCAAAAGCCTTAATCAGGATTTAAAAATCTAAATAAATCTAGTAAAAGCAGTAAACATAATAATGGGCATTAGGAAGTTGTCCAGGATTATCAACTACTGGAGCACAAATGAACCCTCTGGCAATGCTTATGTTTCGAGTATCATGACCAGAACTTAGTTTGTAAAGTTGAATCAATATTTGCATGTACGAAACACCAGTAGTACATAGAACATTTTGATCCCTTATATAAAATAAGACCCCTCCTGGACACTGTACAAAAGAGATACAAGTCCTATCACCAACTAGGAAAAAGACTATCCATTGACAAAGGGTTGGTGGGATATAAAGGGCAGATGCATTCCCAGCAATATATGCCAGACAAATTCAAAGTGGGGTATCAAAGTATGGAAAGGGGGCAGTGGAAAATTTTATATGGGTACTGGGGACAAAGGGGGAGGATAGATGCATCTCTAGTTTTTTTTAGTCTTGGTCTCCTATTAAATTATTAACTTAAAAAAAAATTTTAAATGTAATATGATAAACTGCTTGTTAGACAGATGTGAACATTATAAATCAAAGTAAAAATGCTTTTTCTATTCTAAGAGATATAAATGAACAGCTTTATTTCTTATTAGTGTGTATGTAAAAAATTAAATTTTGTTGAAACTTAGCAAGTGTTAGTAAAAGAAAAGGGGCGATATTTAAAAAGTTTGAGAAGCACTGGGTATTATGCATTATGTTGGCTAGAATTATAGGGAATTTATTTTCATAAGAGATTTATACAAAATCTAATTGAAGATCTCCATAACTCAAAATGGAAATCTTTAAAAAATGTTATGCCAAAGCAATGAATAAGGTTACTTGTGTATTCATGCCCTAAACTACTGACCAAAAGAACATTAGATCCTGTCCCAGCCAATGCAATATTCACTATTTATCAGTAAAGTTAACTGGAGGTATCATTGCCAGTTATGAAAACAAGTGCCATGTAGAATAGTGTTAAATATTCACCAGCTTTAATGCTGTTTAATTGTAATGACAGCACTAATGCCAGCAGCTGGTAACATTGAGGGACACTGTCACAGGTACCGAGCAAATTGCAACATTAGTATTCAATATCACTGCAAACAACTGTACCTGTTGATATTTTATCAGTACAAGTTTTAAAGCAAACACAAAATGTCTATAACTAAAACATACATAGTATTTTTTTTGTGTGTGAAATATTCAGTGATAAACGATATACAAACACTGATTTGATCATGACAGAAAACATATCTAATTAGTAAGAATAACTTTGAAAGCTAAGTTTAGACAATTTATGCCACAAATTAAGAAGATTTACAGAAATTATTGAGAGATGTGGAATAGAAAGGGGAATTTTTGCAACAATTAATGTAGTTTACCAACAAATGTATTTGAGAGTTTAAGTTCCAAACTTCAAACACCTATAATGATTTGTAATTTTGTTTAAAATGATGATTCCTAAAACAACTATAAGTTAGTTTAATCTTAGATTTCAGAATAAAAGCTAGATATCTTAAGGTCAAAAGCAAATTTTAAAATAATGTATCCTATAAAGAAATCGTTATATGAAAAAGACATAAAGAAAAGTACATACCTCAGTAACAAAATCCTCTAATTCTACTAAGCATCGGAGATAGAATCTTGGCATACCCTCAATATCAACAATTTTTTTAGCTTTATCAAAAGCCTTAGTAAGAACTTCAAAATCTAAGGGAAAACAAAAGAAAAAAAAGCATTTATTCAAAAATATATTTTTTTTTAAATAAAGGAAACTAAATGCCAAAACACACGAGGAAATGGGATAGACAGATGGTTGTGAATGCTAAGTCTTTCCTTGGTGAAGACTTCCATTCAACATAGACTAGTGATTATTGGCTCCGGAGTAAGAGCTAAAAGGACCCCAAAAGACAAGACAATATGGAGAAGGAAGATATGAACGCCGAAAGAGTCCTTGACCAGTTTAGGCTCAGAGAAGTACTAGTTGATGCATATGACAAGAAGGCAGAGGAGCTAGAGACTTATAACATGGAGAACAACTAGAAGTTCCTTCGAGACAATTTGCTGAGGTACAAGGTTCCAGACAGACAGAAGGTGACATGGTGGTGGAACAGTACCTTAGACAGAGCCATAAAAACTAAGAGACAGGCCTGGAAAGAATGGAAGAAAGGGGACAGCAAAAAAACAATATCAAGTAGCTAAAAGAGAAGCTAGGTATCAGGTATAATTAGCAAGAGGAGAAACTGAAAGAAGTTTGCACATATTCTGCAACATGGGAATCAGGGGCATGAGATGTTCTGGATTACAAGGTAGTGTACTAGAGAGAATCAAGGTGTCATTAGGAAAAAGTGTGTTCCGAATGACGGGCACACTTGCCCTCACTGACGCTGAAAAGAAAAGGCTATTACAAGAAGTTGAATTAGGAGAATGCATGGGAAAGAGAGGGCCTATATCAAGTAGACCCAACAGAGGGCCCAGGAATTTAAGTTAACAGCCATATAATTGAAAGCGCAATTAAAGATGTGAAGAGAGAGAATGCAACTGGATCATCAAGGATAGTCGTTGAGATGCATAAAATATCTGGTGAAGTAGGTCATGTGCTAGTCACTTGCATAGTCAATCAGGTAATACAGGAAGGTGTCATACACAATAACTTGTGTAGCAGTATCATTATCATCTGCTACAAGGGCAAAGGGGATGCTCTAGAGGAGCAACTACAGAGGCATTAAATTGATGGACCAGGTTACGAAGTTACTGAAAGTGTTACAGCATAACTGATTAGGAAGTGAATTAGCATAGATGAGATGCAGTTCAGGTTTATGCAAGAACGTACCACCAATACTATCCTTCTAGAAACAACTACAGGAGAAGTGCTTGGCTGAGAGTAAGCCACTCTACCTAGCTTTTGTCAACCTGAAGGCCTTTGACAGGGTTCCACACTCTATAGTCTGGTGGTTGCTAAGAAAACTAGGTGTAGATAACTGGCATGTGAGAGCCATGCAAGCCACGTATAGAGGTGCCATCAGCAAGATGAGGGTTAATGAGTTCAGTGAGGACTTTAGCATGCAGATTGGTGCACATCAAGGCTCAGTACTTAGCTCCCTTCTGTTTATTATAGTCCTCCAGGCCATAACAGAGGATTTTTAAGACCGGTTGTCTGTGAGAACTCCTGTATGTTGATGACCTAGTTCTCAGCTGAATCGGTCAAAGATCTGGAGAAATTCCAAACTTGGAAGCAAAACCTAGAATCGAGAGGCTTCAAAGTAAACCTAGCAAAGGCTAACATTTTAGTTAACAGAAAAGACAGGACACTACTGATGTTGAGAAAGTGGCCATGCTCAATATGCAGAAAAGATGTAGGTAGGAATTCCATACAGTGTACCCATTGTAAACTATGGATGCACAAGAGGTGTAGTGGGATCACAAGTAGGCTGATAGGAAAGGTAGATTTGATATGTGGCAGATGCACAGGAGTAGTTAGCAAAGAGTAAATGTGAAATAAATTCCTTCACATGCTTGTCAGACTTCCTAGAAGTAGTAGCTTTTATTACCTAGGTGAACTAATTAGCAGTGGAGGTGGGTGTTCTGAAAGCATAGTTATCAAAGTAAAATGGGTTGAAAAAGTTCAAGTAGCTGTTACTTCTGCTGGCAACAAAGAGTTTCTCTCTCAGAGTGAAGGGTAGATTGTACAATGCTTGTGTATGAAATGCAATGCTGCATGGTAGCGAGATGCAGGCCTTGAATGAAGAGGATTTGTGATGGTTGGAAAGAAACGAGGTAAGTATGCTCCATTGTATGTATAATGTTGGTGTGCATGAATAACGAAGCACAAATAAATTGAGAGAAAAGCTGGATATAAGAGGAAGCGGATGTAGTACGGAAGAGAAAAGACTATGCTGCTATGGGCGCGTGATGCATAAGAAGGATACTAGTTGCATAAAGAAGTGTCAAGTGCTTGAAACTTGTGGAAGAGGAAGGCCAAGGAAGACATAGGACAAGTGATGAAGATTGATCAAAGAGGCTGAACCTCATAAAGGAGATGACAAAGGACCGTGACTTGTGGCAAAGTGTTGTGCTGGAGAGGACCTGCCTAACCCATGTAAGCATGGAAAAATGGATGTAAAATGGTGATCATCATCATCGCTTTTTACGTCCGTTTTCCATGCTAGCATGGGTTAGACGGAGAGAGTTTTTGAGGCAGAATTTT
>JAOPJM010001842.1:9963168-9977761 GCA_027124095.1 Muusoctopus leioderma
CACGCAGTGGGACTGAACCCGAAACCATGCGGTTGCGAAGCGAACTCCTTAACCACACAGCCATCTGCGCCTATTTTACACATATATACACATATATACATATCTATATATACACATATATATATATACACATATATATATACATATACATATATATATTTGAAGGTCTAGTAAAAAAAAACTAGAAGCCACTCTCAATTAAAGGACTCAAGATGGCATTAGACATTGAGAATAATATTATTATTATCATTATTATGTATTACATTCAAATAAATGTGATTCGTTACAGATGGCCATAGGTTTCCCTCAAATGGAAGCTTGTCAAACAAGTGATATTTTTGGTTCAATAGATAAAATTTATAGCAAAGAATGGGAGGATCTGTCTGATCACATGGGTTTTCTAAATATAGAAAAGGTGAAGAAAGTTGGTACAAAAAGAAATGGATAAGTTGTTGGTTGTAGAATAATGGGATGGACTGCAAAGTTTAACTCTGTAAATAGATATAAAGGGAAAGTAGATGCATATGATAAGAGAGAAGAAGAGTTAGAGACTTATAGCATAGAGGACAACTGAGAATTCCTACAGAGCAACCTGCTGAGGGCTACAGACCAAACCTATGGCTGGTGCAAAGTCCCAGCTAGTTGGAGGGTGACATGATGGTGGAATTCTACTGTAGATAGAGTCATAAAAGGGAAGAGAGAGGCCTGGGAAAACAATATAATGTAGTGTGAAGAGAAGCTAGCCACCAAGTATATTTAGCTAAGAGAGAAGCAGAGAGTAAGAGATTTGCACATGTTCTGTGACATGAGGATCAGAGGCATGAGGTATTCAGGATTGCAAGATAGTGTACCATAGAAAATGGAGATGTCATTGGGAAGAATTGTGTCTGGAATAACAATGGCATGCTTGCTCTTAATGACACCAAAAAGAAAGAGGCATGGAAGCCATGTACAAAGATACAGTTAGCAAGGTGAAAATCAGCAATGAATTCATCAACAAATTTAGCATACAGGTAGGTGTCCATCAGGGCTCAGTACTCCACTCCATCCTGTTTATCATAGTCCTCCAGGCCATAACAGGAGTTTAAAACCAGTTATCCATGGGAACTCTGGCCTAACACTCCTATCTAATCTATCACCCCTTGTCCTATCCAATCTACCATACTGTCTATTCAGCACCCTCAGATCTACCATACTGCCTGTGTTGCAGAGGATGGCATATGTTCTGCAGCCCCCATCCCCACCCACTATCATTGCCAGTCCTCCATCATGATAGGTTGGCATTGGACGTATCCATTCCTGCCTGCTTCCCTCTACTCTACATATCCTTAATGGACATCTATGCCATCATCCACTTCTGCTGCTATTTGTGCCACCAACCACCTCTGCTTGCTGCCTATACAATCCTATACCCTGCTTGCTGCTAATACAATCCTATACCCAACACCCAATATGTAGTGTCCACTATCCTCTCATCTCCCTCTCACCACTACTACTACTTTTCCCCCCTCCTGTAATCTCTGCTTTCTCATCACACCCATACTTTTAATCCTTCCTTCCCTCCCACCTTCTCATACTCATCTTCTATTCACATACTCTGTCCTTTCCCTCTCATGCATAACCTGTCTTCTACTCACACTCCCTATGCCCTCTCATAAATCTCTCGCCTCCTCAGTCCTTTCTCCCAATCTCAGCTTCTGTATTTTTCACCCATGCTCATACTCTTCCCTTTCATACATAACCTATCTTATATTCACACTCTTAGGTCATGTTTGCCTTCATAGAATGGAGACTATGTAGAGTAGAGAGGACTCTTTAGCCTGTACGAGACTAGGCACCCGCTCTAGTGCTGGTGCCACAATAAATGTCCCCAGTACACTCTGTAAAGTGTTTTGGCGATCGATCGGAGACAACAGGATGAAGAGGGCCCTTTGATCATGTCTTGGACTCGACAACCTTTCTAGTGTTGGTACCACGATAAAATGCACCCAATACACTCTGCAAAGTGGTTGGTGATAGGAAGGGCATCCAGCCATAGAAACCAAGCCAAATGAAACATACAAGTGAGATGTAGTCTCCTGACCCACCTAGGAGAGTGGTGACTCCAATTAGAATCGTTGCAGGCTGAAATCCCCCATTTAACCCATGTCAGCATGGAAAATGGACGTAAAATGATGATGAAAATGATGATAATCTAGTTATTATAGCAGAATCAGTTGGAGACCTGGAGAAGTAATTCCAGACATAGAAGCAAAACCTGGAATCAAAGGACCTCAAATTAAACTTAGCAAAGGCTAAAGGTTTAGTTAGTAGGAAGGAAGACAGGAGCCTACTACTATCAGGGAAATGGCTGTGATCAATATGCAGAAAAGGAGTAGGTAGAAATTCCATACGGTGTACCCAGTGTAAACTATCGATACACAAGAGATTAGTAGGATTACAGTCAGGCCGATAGAGAAAGTAGACTTTGTATGTGGTAGATGCAAAGGGGGAGTTAGTAAGAATACACATGAAATAACTTCCTTCAAACGCATGGAAGGTTCATTGGAAGTAGTCGACAGCTTTTACTACCTAGGTCACCTCATTAGCAGTGGAGAAGGGTGTCCCAAAAGTATAGTAGCCAGAGTAAGAACGAGATGGCAAAAGTTCAGGGAGCTATTACTTCTGCTGGCAACAAATGACTTCTCTTTCAGGGTGAAAGGGAGATTGTATGATGCTTGTGTACAAAGTGCAATACTGCATGGAAGTGAGACTTGGGCCTTGAAATCGAAAAATTTGTGACAGCTGGAAAGAAATGAAGTGAGCATGATCCAATGGATGTGTAATGTTAGTGTGCATGAGTGATGGAGCACAAATGAAATGAGAGAAAAGCTGGGTATAAGAGGAATCAGACGTATGCAAGAGCAAAGATTGTGCTGATACGGGCATCGGGCATGTGATGCGTATGGAGGATGTTAGTTGTATAAAGAAGTGCTGAGTGCTTAAAGTAGATGGAACCCTTGAAAAGGGGAGACCTAGGAAGCCATGGGATGAAGTGGTGAAGGCTGACCTCAAGAAGCTGAACCTCACAAAGGAGATGACAAATGACCATGATGATTGGTGACATGCAGTGCTGGAGAAGACCTGTCCACCAATGCAAGCATGGTAGAATGACCAATCGAAAATAGTGGTGTCTATATAGAGGCTGGGTTGTATCACTGTGCAGTATATTCTTGATAGGTCTCCACCTAAAACAAAATGCCCAGCTGTTTGGTAGTTTGGTGATATAATTCACATAATTAAATCAGTATGGTTGGTGACAGGAAGGGCATCCAACTGTAAAATACTGCCTCAAGAAACCTCTGTCCAACCCATGCTAGCATGGAAACATGGATGCAAAACAATGATGATGATGACATATAAATATATACATATATACATAAGTACAATTACAGTATATACATATACATACACTTACCATATATACATATACATACACTTACCATATATACATATACATACACTTACAGTTTAACAGACCTCAATTTAACGGATTTCGAATTTAACAAATTTTTTTTGAGAGAGAGAGAGAGAGAGAGTGACAGACAGACACAGAAAAACTGTTCCATTGAGGAATATGGGAAGGAGAAGAAAACAAAGTGTAATTATTTATTTGCTATTGCTTTTACTCACTTCTAAGAAATACTGCTGAAGTGGTTGGCAAATAGGTTAAAAAACGACTGAGATAAAAGCGAGAAAGGATGTATATGAGTGTGAGTGAGAACATGTATGAGAGAGAGAGGGGGTGGGGGGGGGGATGAGAAAGATAGGGAGAATGGAAAGAGGGGTACACGGAAAATATTGTAGATTTATGGATTGAAAGATAGCAATCTGTGTTAATAATGCATCAGTTTCACTTTAATCAAACTGTTGCTGTTTTCACTTTGGTAGCCAGCATGTTTCCCCATCAGGGATGTTGTCAATGTTGAATTATGTTTTTGTGTTATTGAATTATTTTTTGTGATGAATTAGATTTGTGTTGTTGTTGTTGTTGATTTTTGCGCTGTATATGAGAATGTTGAAAAGTAAATTCAACAGCAACAACATCCCCAATAGAAAACAAGCTGACCGCAGCACAATGTCAAAAAAAAAAATTCTTCCTCGGGCCCCCCAACAAAGTGATAGCAGTTAAAGTTTAATAAAGTGTGAAACCTGTATGTTATTAAAGATCACCTTGAAAGAGTACTGGAAGAAAATAGACATAGAGGTTGTTGTTGTTGTTGTTGATGATGCTGCTGTTGTTTAACAGGAGGACATCAAGTAGACCTATGCTCAAAGACATCCAAGCTATGCTCATCTAATTTAATGGACTTTCAGCATTAACGGACAGACCTTCCCCACTATTAGTCCGTTAAAATGAGGGTTTACTGCATAAATATACATATGTATATATATATATATATATATATATACATACAAATATATATATACATATATATATGTGTGTGTGTGTGTGTGTGTGTGTGTGGATTTATGCATGAGCATGCTTTTATTCAACACAAATAGAAGATTTCATGTCAACATTTAGACTGTCACAAAATTAGTTGAGCTGGAAGGAATATAAAAATAGACCAATATAAAAATAGAATAGCATTAGACGTTTTTGTATTCTACATATAGAACTCAGTTGTTTTTTTAAAATAAAAAAATCAATCTTTGAAATGTCATCTGGTGCTGTCAGTGTTGTTCTCATGACTAACTCAGCAATATCTCTAAATTTTCAAAACAATTTTCTTTTCTTGATTTATAATGATTTTTTTTTTTAAATTCTCAAACAAGAAGAAAACAAGCTTGATATTTTGAAGTCACCCTTTCAATTGGGATAGGCTTTATTTTATGAAGTATATTAATTATAAACAATTTTCCAATTCATTTAGATATCCATGGTCACATTTAGAGTATTTTTTGGCACAAAATTTACACAATTTCTAAATATCTTTTATACGATTTTCTCCAAGATCTCCATCAACATTCTGTCTAAATTTTAATAGTCTATGTATGTAAAAAATGTTTAAAATGTTATGATGTGAAAACTTCTACAGAGAAAAAAAACAACAAAAGAACAAAACATCTTCACACAGGATTCTCCACTGCATGTAAACCTGAAAATATCAAGATGATCTTTAGGATGTTTTATGGTGTAAATTTAGCTCTGAATTATCATTTTAGAGATGCAATTCAGTTAACTAAATTGAGCCATTTATTACCAACTAACTTGAGGCTATAAAGCCTACAATGTTCCAAACAAAGGTGTGGGGGGCCTGTTAATTTTTGTTTTTTTGTTTTTTTATACATAGTTTTATTTTCTTTGGATGCATGTTGCATACTATGTGCATGCATGCATGCATATGCAGACAGCACAGCATAGAGGGAACATTGGTATCATCTCTTCTCTAGAGTTTGGATAATGAAAGTTATTGAAATGTTTTCACTTGTTTCAGGCACAAAGATGTAGTGAATATACACATAAAAGTCTTGATAGCAACATTAAGAGAGATTGTAAAATTAATTTTTAGCTGAAATACATTCCTCTTTTCCATTAAAACCTTCCTATTCTATGGTGAATGTGATAAGTATAGTAACGTATTTTTTTATTTTTTTTATTTTATGGAATTATACTGGTTTCATGATTTTAATCAACAATAACCTTATTAGTAGCAATGATATACCTCTGTAGAAAGTTCATCAGAAAATTCTTCAGAAAACTATTCCTTTTTATTTCATGAATGTATTATTATTCAAAACAAAATTTTTTTATTAGTTGTTTTAAAATGGAAGGACTATTTGTATAGGATCTCTTGGTGTGGAAGAATGGCAAGGATCATTAGGTTTGGAAGAATGATAAAAGGTAGGTAACGGTAGGATTGATACTATTGCCTTTGGTTTTTCTTCGTTGTTCATGGTTTAATTTTTGTTTTATTGGTTTGGTCTGGAGGAAGGGGATGTGCCCATGTCCTTTGCTGGCCCTCCAAGACCAGTGAGATTGATGCTGTTAATGTTCCTCTTAAATAGTTGACAGCTACAGGAAAAACATGTGATGGGATGGAATCCCAGAGAGCTGACATTCTGAGGAGGGAAGATTTGGTGTAATGGTTAGTGCAGGACGTGGAGGAGTGGACACCATATGGGAGATGAGAGGAGGAGAGACGAGTCAATTTGGAATGCCTAAGTGGAAGTGGCACGAGACTAGCCAGCTTCAAGGAGCAGAGGTCACTGCAGAAGTGGTAGAAAAGGCAGAGAGAGGAGACAGTATGCCTGTGAGCCAGAGGTTAGTGTGTTTGTGAACAACTTCATGTCAATCAGTTGAGTGGCCTTTCTCTGGATGTGGTCTAGGATGGCTGTGTATGTAGTAGCAACACCATTCCAGAAGTGGGGGCAGTACTCCATTGTAGAGTACAAACAACTACAAACCCTTTACAAAGCTCACCTGAGCTTTGTAAAGGGTTTTTAGTTGTTGGGAGCTGAAGTATTTTCTGGCTCCGAAGAGGAAGGCCAGCCTTTGAGATGCAGTCTTTGCTATGTTGAGGATATGTGTTTGCCAGGAGAGACCCTCACTGATGGTGAGGCCTAGCATTTGAAGTGATTGTGAGGGTTCTAGTTGCATGCTGTTCATGTTTAGGAGGGGTGAGGTGTGATGATGTTTTCTTGATTTGTGTAGTGATTGGGTCCTTTGTGCTGTTGAAGGAGACAAGCCTGGCATGTCCCTATTGGAGGTTGTTTTCAAGGTCTCTGTTCATGCAGTCAGTGCAGATTTGATGTGAGGTATCTAGGTTGCATGTGGGTAACACTTGTTTGCAGAAGGTTGGTGAGGATTGAAGGGTGGTATCATCTGCATAGTAGTGAGCATTGTTGGAGGTGATGGCAAGTAGGTCATTGATGTATCACCTTTGAAATGTTGGAAGTAAGTGTGATAGGATAGTAGTTGGTAGAGTCAGAGGGGTTGCCCTTCTTGGGAATGGGACACACTGTAGCTTGTTTCCAAAGATCAGGATATATCCAGAGAGAGAGAGAGAGAGATTGAAGAGTTTGGTCACGATAGGGGCTAGCTCTGGGGCACATTGTTTGAGGGTAATGGAAGGGACATTTTCAGGGCCGGTGGCCTTGTTGGTTTGAAGCAACCAGAGGTACTTCCACACTTGATGGGTATGTGTGCATGATGGTGAGCCTGGTGGAGTGAATTGGGATAGTTTTGGAGGAGATTTAACTCGTGTGTGCAGTGTGGAGTTGGATGCAAAGTGGACAGCACATGTGGAGGCTTTCTCCATGGAAATACTGCTCACAGAACCATCATGGTCGAAAAATGGAGGAAAAGAGGATTCTGCAAAGTTGGTAGATTTCCTCTTGGAAAGAGACCAAAAGGATTGGCTGCTGTTTGGGAGACGTGAGAGTTTGCGAGCTGTATGATGTATGGAGGCATCTTTCGTGGTTCAGATGATGGTCTTGCATGAATTGCAATGCTGGGTAAGAGCCGTTGAGTTTGTAGGGGTTGGTGATATTCTCCAAGTGTTGTGGGCCATGTTTTTTGCTGCAGTGTAGCTATGAGTGAACCACTTGGGGGGGACTTGGGGCTGTGAGTTTTGGGTGTGTGTGGGATGTGAAGGAATATGTCTAAAAAGATGGTTTTAGTTGTTTGTAGTGGGTTAGGAGTGAAGCACATGAACTGGCAGGGATAACTAGCATAGAACTGGTGGAGTTCTGACTAGTCAGCGTTTACTTTGAATGTATGAAATATTACAGTATTTTATCTGAACTATCACATCAAAGCTTTCATGACAGACTACAACTGTTCTTGTGGAAGATGATTGAATAATTGAAGTTTATTTTTGGTAATTTTTCTCACCAACTTATGAATAATAAAAAGAGCTACTTTTTTTTTTTTTGGTACAGTTTTCCAGCAGAGAAGTGTGTCCATCTTCTAATCCATGTTATATATCTCATCCACAGCTTGCTGAATAAATAACACTTAGACTGCTGACTAATTGAGTTGTTGGTTCATATCCCAGTGCTGCATCAAATCCATGGCCAAGATGTAAACTTCCTGGTTCAGTCTACCTTGCTATTAATAGATATCACAAGTGGGTGTAACTTGCCAATGTTAGTAATAGGAACACTGTATAATTATCAGGTGTTTCATAAGCTTGTAGAGCTAAGTTTTTATTCTCCTATGAGCTGGATTTGAGAAAAAGCATTCACCAATTTTAGCTTTTTAACACCTATTTAACAAAGATATTTTTCATATCATTATACCTGTCGTAGTTGTTATAATAACTGTAAATGAAAATTAATTAAATTGTTCTAAGATTGCTATTGTCTTGCTTCCTATATCCTATGTTGATCTGACCAAATTCCACCTGTTTGTTTATAAATAATGTATAAAATATTTTATTATTTTGGCAACCACTTATTAATTAGACCACTAAATATCACAAGGAATTGATCAATGATTATGACCTTTTAGGTTCCATATTTTAACATTTGTAAAAACAAAAAAATATTACAATATTGAATATATATTTGGCAATATTTAGCTGCAGTGATGTGAAATAAAATTTTAACACATCTTTTGTTGCTTAAAAATATAAAAACAAATCTGTTCTTTCAGACCTTATAAATATTCAGAGTACAATAAAAATAAAAAACATAATTTTAACCCTATAATTCTGTTTGTGAACACTACATTTTACATTTTTAATCTACTAGCTATGAGATTTATTTTCTGATTCAATTGTATGAAATTGTTATCTTTAACTGTTGGATTTTTCCTACTACACAATCAATAATGAGCGTAAGTCTGTCAATTCAGTGTTTATCTGTAATAATGCTGAGCTGTAATTTTTTTCACAATCAGTATTTGACTCACAGCTGCATTAATTAGTAATTGGAATAATGCAACATCACATAATAAACACATTTTAAGGATTTTTTTTTTTTTGCATAAGACTTTCCTTCTATTATTTATAGTATCAAATGTTTTGCATAGATATCATTTTAGGATTGCTACAACCTTACTCTCTTTTATTTGTTCACATCTAAGCCTTTCTAACATTCTCAAGTTTTTAATGCTGTTACTTTCATTATATAGGTTGATTGAACATAAGTAGCACAGTATTGATTTTAACAATGTTGAGCATGGTTAACAAACATTATAAAGCATGTAGAAGAGTTAGAGACAATGTATTTTGAGAGCGTAAACATAAAACCCGATTTTTAAAATAATTCAGTAGAACTAAACAATTCCAAAATTTAAATCAAAACAAAATCTACTAAAACATTGTTCTCATCACTTTCTTGTGCTTCTTATAGTTCAGTATGCAAAAATCTCCATGATTAAGAATTTTCTAAATTATATTTTAACATGAAGTAGAAAGTATATAAATACATCTAAAACAAAGACAAACGAACAATCAGTATTTATATAAATTAAAAACGAGAAACTGAAGAAGACATTTTACAAAAAATAGATCATAGATATACATGCCAGAAGCAGATATTTTAAAAAAACTATTTGCAAATGGAACATTTTAAAAATTTGATAAAACATTTCTGGGTGTAAAGAAGAATGTTTTGAAAATGTAATTTACTCAATATCCAAATTTGTTCACTTTATCCAAACTACAATTATTTTTACTAAACTCGAATTGATAAATGTTTTTTTTTTATTTGCTAATACTAAAAGAGTTATAAAATAAATTATATAAGCAAGGTAATTTTTTTGTTTTACATCTTATCAATAAAGATTTGCTTTTAACAACATTTCAGAAAAGTTTTACAGTTAAATGCTCAGCATAATGTAAAATCTACTATTTTAGGTAAAAAAGCACCTTATAGTATTAAATATTTTACCTTTTACAACATTCAAAAAAAGTGACTTTAATATCTAGAAGATAAAATACAAGATATTTATGAATAGCATTTAGTTAGTGATTAAATGGATTTAACTCATCAAAGTACCATGCTAGCATGACATCAAAGTACCATGCTAGCATGACATCAAAGTACCATGCTAGCATGACATTGCTGTGCTTTGTGATATGATACTTATTGATTTCAGAGTCAATTGGTTCAAACGGATACTAAAAATAAATAAAAAATTAAAATACTCTGAACTATTGATAACAGATATTACTGATTTCTCGTAGAGGCACAAAGGCCTTATATTTATAGGGGAAGGGGAAATGAGATTGCACAATGGTCATACCTTACTCAAAGGCATTAGCAACTTAAGTAAAGTGAAATCAGTCCAACCAATGTTCAAAACAATTTTGTGAACTGGTCACACTGTGAGCCTTTCTTCTACTCTACAGTAGTTGCCACACATAACAGACATTGTTAATGTGAACAACAATTATAGAAATATTCTAAAACCGGTCCATTATGAGAATAACATAGAAATGTTTAAGCATGTAAACACATGTATTGAACAGTTAAAAATAAAACACTATTAAAAATATGATTGGCTTATTAAATTAATCTGCATTTAAATATAAAGGCAGATTCAGAACATTTCTTTCATTAATAGTTTTCTCTTTGTTGAACTGCATTACAGAGTTAAAAAAAAGACACACACAAAATATTTAACATCATAAATTACTGAAATATCTATTCTATGTAAAGAATGAGAAATTAGATGACTTGTTATGTACAAGGTAAACTTAATCTGAAATATAGTAAAATATGTTGGAAAGTTTTCAGTCAATGACAACAAAATGTTCTTTTAACATGAATTTTTTTTTTTCTTTTTTTCATTTTTCCTTAATATATTTATAATGTTGTATTTTTATGATAACAGTTTTTGTACTGTATTGAGATAGGCACTGAAAGTTGTATCTTGAAAACATAAAATGCCTATTTTAAATATTTGTAGTTAAAGAAAAGAAAGGCATTAGCACTTTATAGTAATTATCAATGCAAGCTATCAAGCTCAAAGAAAGTATCAATATTTCCATAGAGTTAAAGGAAGTTTATGGATCTTTTGTTTTGTATCCAATCTGTCAGATCTCACTGTAACTTCTTCGACATTGTTTCAAGGGTTTTAATTAAATTGAGCACCTTTTTTTCCTTTTGAAAAACTAAAGGAAGCAAAATTGATAACAACTTCCTATAGCTATTGGAATTTAGAAGCTTTTTCCTTGAATGCTTTCTTTCGTTCTTTGGCTTCTTCTGCTTCCTTCTTTCTTTCTTCTTGTTCTTCCTTGATTTCGTTTTCAAATTTCTTAGACCATGACTGAGCATCAATCTAAAAACAAAAGAGGAAAACATTGATTAAAGGATACATTTGTATATTTAAATGAAATGCAAACATGTATAGAGATTACACAATGAAAAACAAACAAAAAAACAACTGAACTCTAAAATTCAAATAGAAATGTATTCTTTGATTTATCCTAGCTTAATTATCAATAAAACAATTCGATAAATGAATTCAAATATTATATAAGCATTGCCTTAGAAATATAAGTAAAACACCTTTCTCCAGTATTAACTCTAGTTGAGATAAATAAATTCAGAAAATAATTTCAAGATCAAAAAATGTAAGCAATAGCAAAACAACAACAAAAATCACCCAAATTCAAAGAAACTGTATATCATATCAGAAGAGTGGTAAACTGTATAGAAAGTAATTATTTACCTCACCTTAGGTAGCTCTACTTGTAAGAATTTAACTAATATATTACTTTTGGGGGAATTTTCAGAAAGGAACTGATTTATTTCAAAGGATTTTAAAAACTCATTTTAAATCACTGAAAGAGAACAATTTTTTTTATAGCAATTACAACATAGAAGAGTCATTTTAGCCATTGAAAAAAACACACACACACAAAAAAACTGTTATATTCACTTTATATTTATTTCGTGAGGTGTCAAAATTTTTCGGCGCAACACAAAATAAATATGAAGTGAATATAAAGAATGTAAAGTGAATATAAGTTTTGTGTGTGTGTTTTATATGGCTAAAATGACTTTCATGATGTAATTGCTTCAGTTTCAAATCAAGTCACTTGCCAAACAAATACAACTCCAAAATTGTTTTGTATCTCAACCATAATTGTTTCTAACATAGGCACAAGGCCAACAACCCCAGTACTTAACTGGTACTTTATTTTATCAACGGCGGAAGGATGAAAGGCAAAAGTTGACCTCGGCAGGATTTGAACTCAGAGTGCAGTGAGCCAGAACAAATACTGCAAGGCATTCTGTCCTATGAGCTAATGACTGCAAATTTGCTGCCTCCATTGAATTTCAACAATTATGCCATTAAGTTTTGTCCAAGTTCCTCACTATATCTTTATGTCTCAACAGACATAAAACAGATGCAACAACCCTTATGCTAATGGCAACATAACACGTAAACACAAACAAACAAACTAACAGTGATTACAACCTCATATATAAACTAATTAGTTAGTGACTAACTCTAGTCCTTTCTGAGCCAATATACATTACAGAACCAGTTGATTCAGTGGCTTTCACAGCTATTATTTTTATAATCAAAATGTCTTTGGTTGTTATTCTTATCTGTCAAGACAAACTCTCTATTCAATTAGAACTGACAGTACCAATTACAACTGTCTGGTCACAATTAAGCCATTTCTAGCAGTGTTGTTGTTGTTGTTTAGCCCCAGGTCAGTCCTGATCGAGCAGACTTATGGTCAGACACATTCCAGCCATGTCCAGCCCATCTTTTCATATATCAGGCACTACATTGTCCAATGTATCCTTTCTTATTTAAGATGGTAGAATGTGATTTGAGGGTGATTGATTTAACTGCTATTTCTAGCAGGTGGAGCAATCACATAGATTTAATAGGATGATCATTTAGACAACCTGAATAAGATGTGAAGGAAACTATATATTTGAACTTGGATTTAAGATATTCAAAGGCAGTATATCTTTCCCTTGGCATAGAATGTCTGGAATTTCAAATCATATTCTTATCTCAATGGAAATCAATCTAATGCTTGAATTTACATTCTCACACAATTTCATTTTGGAGATTTATATTTAACAGAATATTAAACTTTTTTTTTTACATTGTTTTGAAAAAGTTCATTTGTAAAAAAAAAAATTTAGCATCTCTTTGAATCATAATTTGTTTTACCAAAATTAAAAAGGAATTCTGTATTCTATAGTCTGTATTTCCAATTAAAATTGAAATTATTTGTTTTTATAACACAGTTCAAAGTCAGTCAGTATCTTAAACTTTAATTTCTATTTCAAGTTTATCAATGAAAATTGTTTCAATATCAAATTCATCATAAATATTCTTAATGTTCATTAACATATTTTTAATCACAGCCATTTCTGTTAATAAAAATAGGCATCTGCAAATACAGAAATAAAATTATCAAGCCAACTTTCAGATCATTAACTTAATATTAGTAAGACCTTGAAATATCAATTCATAGAATTAATTAATTTTAGAAATACACATAATATTTTGTACAAAAAACTATATCTGAATCTTTACATTTTATCAATTTAGAAATATAGAACAAAATTTTACCTTAGCCTCAAAGAAATTCTTAGCACCCTTCACTCCTTCCTTGTCCACATCTATTTCCCATACATTTTGATATAAATCATATAGACCACTGTCTGTGTTTAATTCTTCAGCAGCTGCTTTCCGGAAAATAAGGAGAAACTGAAATAGTAAAATAAACATTTTAAAAATTTTTATAATCTTCATTAAAATAGTAAATACAATTAGAAAAATTATACAAAAAGATCATATCCTGTATAATATAATTTTGTCTATTTCACTCTCTAAAATTTTAACAATAAAATAAACATTTTTCTTTTTACAATCTCCATTAAAATAGTAAATAAAAAAAAAAAAAGATCGACCGGAAGATCGTAGCAGATCTTTCTAATCAAACCAAGGAAACTATGTTTACATTGATTTTTCCATTATTGAATACTACCTGTCAGTCGCAACTTCTGACAGAAGCATCACCGTATTTTCCGGTGACTACTCATTTTCAGCTGAGTGGACTGGAGCAACGAGTGCCTTGCTCAGGGACACAATGCACTACCCAGTCCAGGAATCAAACCCACAACTTCACGATCATAAGTCCAACACCCTAACCACTAGGCCACGCGCCTTCACAACATAGTAAATACAATTAGAAAAATTACACAAAAAGATCATATACTGTTTAAAATAATTTTGTCTATTTCACGCCGTAACATTTTATAGCAGTAAAGTTATTTTTTTTTTTCAATTCTAATAATGTTACAATGACAATGTGGCTGCTGTCTTCTTTGTTAATTACTCTTTTACTTGCAGATACAAGATATTGCACTTTGTCACAAAAGTAGATGAAAAGGATACAACATGGTATTTTGTTTAAATGTCTAAGATGAATTGTTGTCAATAAGATTTTTTTTTACTATTAATGTCATCAATAGAGATGAAAAACTTTTCGATATTTACATATTCTTTACTCTTTTACTCCTTTACTTGTTTCAGTCATTGGACTGCGGCCATTCTGGGGCACCGCCTTGAAGTCGATCAGATCGACCCCAGTACTTTTGAGTCTGGTACTTATCTTAT